>JAHWFO010011428.1:0-14263 GCA_023313115.1 Rhysida immarginata
TTTTCTCTTATCTTGTTTTCTTTTTTGATGTTTTGATGATATTGTAGTCCATCTTCACGTATATCCACCTTTGATATTAAAAAAGTTTTTAATATAACCTCTTTGTTTTTCAAGTTCTTGTTCTCTCGTCGCTTTGCGCTTGCGGTTTTGACAACCGGAGAGTTTTTTCGAAGACTTTTTAAGGTCTCGAACTAAAAACTTTTTAAAATTATTAAATTTAATTAAGAATAATACTGAAACAGTCGAAAAGTATATATAAAATTTACCCAGCATAGCAAATGAATAAACACTGAATTTACACTATCCACGTACAAAATCGAAACTAAAGATTGCGGGAAGATAGCGGAAAAACAGTTTGAGAATTTCCTGGTGTTCTATACGAATTCTTTGCGTTTTATGATCAGTTTTCACTCCCTTTAAAAATTTAACAGTTATTTTGGACCTTTGGTTAATTCATCTTACTTGATGATATATCGTTTTTTGTTCTGTCATAGTCGGAGCAGCTGTTTTGTTTTTCCTCGTAATTTTTAACATTTATCTCAACGTTGGCGCCCCATCCTACAATGCGCCTCTATGCCTCGCTTACTTTGCTTACCGCTTCGCGCCTCCCCTGGGAGAAACTCCGATTCACTGGGCATGATCAGCGGCTAATCTCCTCTGCCCGCCATTTGCGAGTGACATCTCAATGACGAAAATAGCGGATTCAGATTGGTTCCCTTATTTTTATAACTAACGTAGATTTCGTTACGCTTATGACTTTCCCGTATAATTATAGCCATAACGCCGCATTTTATAAGGGAAAAGTCACTGCCACAAACTCTCTAATAATATATTGGTGACGAAACCATTGCACAAGTTTCAGGAAAGTTGGCGAACATGAACGAATTCTAGGAATCGTTATTACAATAAAGCAACATTCGCTGTACAAAGACTCGGAGCTGGCTATAAAAAACGAAATGAACACACCAGCTTATAAAGAAAAAGCCGCTGAACTCTGGTAAACAGTAACGAGATCGTGACAGAAAGGCACTATCGTTAAAAGGGTGACAAACGACGTGCCATTGTGAAGGTTAATGGAAACATCATTCAACACTGTTTTCAGTGTACCACTATTTATTCAGATAATAAGGTGTTGTCTGAATAAAAACAGACGAGTATGCCATATAGACTACAACCAATCTCCTATAACATGATATATGGCTTTTTTTTTCAAATACAGGATGTTACATTAAATATGAATGCGTGATAAATACAGAGAGTTGTTAGGGATTTATGGTAACAATTAGCATATTTAACTATGACGCACGCGTTCATTTCACGCATTAAAATAGTTCGTATTCGAATAGCGAGCTAAAATCATTGAATTATGCCCCCGAAAATTGACAGTTATTGGGAGGGCTACATAATAACCCATTCCATTGTCAAATTCAGCTATTCTGAAATCATGCAAAAAGCTTCGTAGTTTCCAAGAAAGGGATATCAAGTGTACTAAATAACATTGGCAAAACCAGAAGCGCCGCCATTCCTGAAGGTAAAAAGCAGGCAAATCCGAGACCATCCATTAGCCGTACTCTTGAAGTCGTCCGAAAAGTTCGGACTCTCGTCACCGGATGTAACCCTCCAATACAACGGGCTATTGCACAGAAGGCAGAGACATCTGCGTACACGGTAAACACAATTATCAACCGTGATTTACAACTGCAGAAGCGACACAAGAGTTGTAGCCGCGCTATGTTCATGAGTGACGGACCAACTGCTATAAACTGTATGAACGATATCTGGGGAATGAAAAGTGGAAATAAGTGGTCACACTAGATGAGGCGTATGTTTATTTAAGCGACTGCAACAAGAGCCATTTTTTACCGCCCAAGTGGTTCTAAGGACTTCAGAAAATGGTACCGTGAATGGGAATGGGCTACACTGAAGGTGGGAAACTGGACTTAATGGGCATATAGTATATCGAGAACTTATAGATGCCAAAAAAATACTTTTTAAGAATTTCTGTTTAAAGCGTGATTCCAACAAGCAGAAAACAAGAAAGCAGATATCTCAATGGCGCAATTTTTTGGCTCTTTTACATTCTGCTCCTGAAGGTGCTTCACGTGGCAGAAACTCAAATGGATGAGACGGCAGAAGTCCGCTACCCAAGCGCCACCTCTTGTTATAATTTGGCATTTTTGCACTTCGCTGAAGCCGTCGAGCGATCTAAATTAGAGATCTGCATGGGATACGGTGCATGAGAAGCTTGGACACCGCAAAGTCTGTTCGCGTTGGATTCCAAAAAGTCTGACACCAGAACAGACCGTCAACAGCATGGCGTGCAGTCTACAACATCTGCAGCGGTACAACTAGGAGGAAAATGCGTTTCTGAATGGTATTGTCACAGGAGATAAGTCCTGACATCTGAGCCTAAAACTGCAAGCTTAGTGTGGAGACATCCAAATTCTCCGGTTCGCAAAAAATTCAGAGTTTCTCCTTCAGCTCGGAAGATTATGCTTACAGTTTTTTGGGATATGCAAGGCATCCTACTAGCAGATTTTCTGCCTTGTGAGTCAACCGTCATCACTTCTACCTATCACCGCTGGATTTGCCAATAGGCCGACTAGGCCGTGGCCTAGGGACGGCAGATTTCAGGGGGCGGCGGATTTCATTAGTTGGACTATTCTATTCAATACTTACTTATCTACTTAAATACGTATTATTTATGGTCTAAATAGTCTTAGTTTTGTAACGTCCTGATCGATCTCCTTCAGAACGTTACTAGTTCTTCTAGACTTCCCCCACCCTCTCTCTAAATGTCATAGCTATATTTAGGAGCTTTTTGATGATGCGTCCATATTAGGAAGGCTAAGAGCTCGCAACAATGGGCGCGTTGTTAAATGAAGCGCTTGCTTCAACAGCAGCTGAAGGCTGCAGCGTAAAGCGAACACGGTTCTCAACAACGATTTCGCTGAAGCATCACACGTGATCTGACGTCATGAATAAACCAAAATGATAAGATCATTACACAATTAATGATAAGATCACCTTAATTAACATTTAACATCAAAATGTTGTAGCTTTTATTAGCAATAAGAAATGAACAATAAGAATAAACCTTCTTGGATGTAACTTGCTGTTTTATCATCTAACTGCAACTTAAATTCCATAGTTTGATATCGAAAACTTAACACCATGGACACCGCCATTTTGCTTTAAGCCAAAAAAGCACCTCAAGGGGCTGCTGCAGAAATAATCTCAAACCGGACGTTCCGCTGAACGTTCAGCTGCGTGAAGCCAAGAGTTTAAGAACGATTTTGCTTTATGCTGCTTCAAGCGCTGCATGCAGCGCTTCATTTAATAACGCGCCCAATGTAACGACGCGAAAAAGCGGCAACAATAGTGAAATGCTAGAAGCTTTTGTAATAAATTTGGTTACCCCGGACGACAACTTCTGTGAAGTTAAGCAACATCAGGCACGGCTAGCCACTGGATAGGCGACCATTCAGTGACTCACAATCTTCATCCCCCGGCTGCTGTGACCATCATACAGCAGTCGTTAATCCAGGTTCATCCAGGGACCCAACTCGTCGGCCTCAGGCCATACAGGCCCTGGATGGACGTATTGGATTACAATAAATAATAAAATAAATAAAATAATAAAAGAGTAGACTTGAGCAGTCTACTCTCAGACGTCGTGGAAGAAGCCCGTCGTAATGAGGCTCCACGTTTTAAAGATGGAGTTCGCGTGACCAAGCAACTCCTAGTAGTATACGTCGATATTGAGAAGACTGCAAATTACTTATTACATCGGGATTTTACGGCTGAGAAAATTAACCTGAACGTATAAACGGGCGAAACATGATGTCGCCATGCTTAAAGTCTGAAGGCATTCGAACGCGAATCTGCATCGTGTATCGTGTGGCTAGCGACGGTGCATGAGATTGAGATTGAAATCTATTTCGAGACTGTCGCCTTCGCGAAGACCAAAGCAGGATCATATTTTAAGGCACATTGAAAATCCGCAATCCGGTATTGAACTCGTGTATTTGGGCCAGAACCCTTTACCATTAAGATTGTTGATGTTTGTTTTGTTTTTCTTGTTTCATTCTTATGTCAGTGCAACAGGATTTGGCGGAAAACGGAAAAGGAGCAACGTCGTTCCACGTCATGAGGATTTTCCAAGCGCCACCACAAGTCTGTCATAGAGCGACCTACAAGCTGGTTTCGAACGTCGGAGTCAGTGCTTACCGCAGCTCTATCTTCGGCTGTGCATTTCTGAATGGTAGTAAGGTTCCCTCATTAACCACGTTCCTTCCTTACCCCACGTAGTGATGCAAGGTTACGTTAGTTTTATTATTGCCCCCCCCCCCCCTCTTACTTACAACCGGAGATGGTTTAGAAGCTAAAAATAAGGAACTATTTAAAAGATAGAAGTGATGAAACCCAGACGAGGGCGTAAGATCCGTTGTAACTGAGATGAAAAAAAAAAAAGAATACATAAGTTATAATTTAAGAGCCAAAGAGCAAACTGATAAAATGTATGATAGCCTTAATAATTACTTACCTCGATGGAAAATCTAGTGCAAGCTGAAAAAGAGAAAGAAGATAAAGGAGTTAATCGGCAAAATTATAAACTATAACATAATTAACTGAGGAGAAAATTAAAAATAATATTTGTGCGAAGGAACTTACTAGACTTGACGTTCGAGATATAAGTTTAAACCCGAAGTCGTTTAAAGTGAACTATGATAATCCATTCCTCTAAATAGAAATTTATTCATGAACAGTTTGCTGAGGAATGGAGATCCTACTAATATGGATTTAACTTGTTTAAATGAATTAGTATTGGTTCCGAATTTTTTTTTTTTTAATTAACTTTTAGAATCCAATACGTCCATCCAGAGCCTGTATGGCCTGAAGCCGACGAGTTGGATCCCTGGATGGACTTGGATTAACGACTGCTGTATGATGGTCACAGCAGCCGGGGGGGGGGGGGGGTGATGATCGTGAGTCGCTGATGAGTCGCCCATCCAGGACTAGCCGTGCAGAAAGTCAGTGGCCTGTACTAACGAAAAGTATAAATCCGGCGCTGCTATCTATTGTGAAACGTTGACTAAACTGCGGCGTGCTATGCGGGATAAGCGACCAGAAAGAGGAAATGGCCAGTGTTCGGCTTCTTCGTGTCAACGCCAACGTCATCCAAGCAAAACTGGTCCGTTTCGGTTGGGAAGGTTTGGACCACCCAGCCTACAATCCGGACTTAGCGCCCTCGGACTACCACCTCTTTGGCCTCATGAAGAGATTTCTGGGTGGTCAGAGGTTTGAGACTGACGAAGAACTCAAATCTGCCGTGCGCCATTGGCTGTATTCACAACCGACGGAGTTCTATGAGCAGGGTATTCCGAAAGTGTTTCAATGTTGAAATAAATACCTAAATCGTCAAGGTTCCTATGTGGAAAAGTAGATAAAGACGTGTAGCTTCAGCACCACTTAGTTGTTTATCTGTATGTTTTATAATTTTCTTTGAAAAATAACGTTACTTTCTGATATCGCCTCGTATCTTGTTATTCCGTAGAAATAAATCATACAGTTTGCAACTCCTGTGCGTTTTACCTTACTCCTTTTCCAAACGTAGCGGGGAATGCTCTTTACCTGACTTCAGTATTTTATCAATGAAATATGAATGAAATGTGAATGAAATATTAAGTCAAGATTGATTAAAATACATGGCAAAGGTTTAAAATACATTCTACTTATCAATTTTTTAAACTTTCATTTCGTTTTTTCCAATTAATTTTGGAACTCAAATACACTGTTTTTCCATTGCAGAGTACACATTGTCAAATAATTCCCCTCTTTTTCACTTTTTCGATTATAGTGCTCTAAGCTCACCCAATCGTCCCATGTTAAAAAGGGCTTATGTCGCTTCTGTGTACTTGGTAATCTGTGGCTATTACCGTCGAAGTCTACCACCAGATGACACTGACTGACAAAGCAGTTCTATTGCCAATATACATGTATTTTGAAGTTGAATTAAAGTAAAATTTTTGAAATATTGAACAAAAAATATTTATATTTAACTTTACATAATCAAAAAGTAAATTTAGGGATGTAAAATATAGATAAGTTCAGAATGTTTTCAGAAAATATCCTTAATATCTACAAACATCTTTTTTTTTTTACATTAAAGTTTTTTCACTTTTTTTTTTAATGAACACACTCATCAACATCTCATGAAAGACAAAACATGATAAATTCAATTTTAAATATATTAAAAAAATTCAATAAAAAATTATTTGAATGATAATTGGAGTTGAAGTGATAATAAGCCGGCCTAGTGGCCGAGAGCGCTAAGGCGCTGTCTTTGTCGCTCTCCAAATCAGCGAGTCACGGGTTCGAATCCCTCTGAAGGCATGTATGTTTGTTCTTGTCCCTTCACTAAGAATCTTGGAGGACTTAAGCAAAACTTCAGTGGGCTGATGACCTACTAGGTTAAATTAGAACTAGATCCAATGATTATTTAAAATGCTCGCCTGTCGAAATGCAAATCACATACTCATAATGATTTGGAAAGCGCGAAATCCTTTCGAGGAAGTGCACGTTACCAATTCAAGAGTCTTTCTTCATTGGAAAGAACTTTAAAAAGATCCCGTTTATCTTTGCCACGATTCTACCCAGACTTACATAGAGTTTCTACCTGGGGCCTTCAAATTTGACCTGGACTTTATTTTTTATAAAACCAAGAAACTACAAACACACACACAAACACACAAGTTATTTCTCAAAGAACTCTCCTTGCTTCTCTACACATTTTTTCCAGTGTTCTGGGAGCATCTAGATACCGGTTCTGTAGAAATCTTCAGGCTGACGTCGAAACCACGTCAGGACAGCCTTTTTCACTTCTTCATTGGAGCTGAACCTCTGCCTTCCCAAGAACTCTTTCAATGGTCCCAAAAGGTGATAGTCGCAAGGGTAGAGATACGGGCTATATGGAGGATGTGCTAAGACGTCCAATTTAAGTTCCGTCAATGTGTCCACAGTCAGTTTGGTTGTGCGTGGTCTGGCATTGTCTTGCAGAAAACAAACACCACTGGTAAGGAATCCTGGTCGCTTTTTCCTTAGTGCCGGCTTCAGGAATGGCCTCAAAATGTCACAGTAGTAGGGTGCATTAATGGTTCGTCGTTCTTCCAGAAAATCGACATGAATTTCACTTTCCCATAATGTCCTAAAATACAGTCGCCATCACTTTCGTTGCCGACGGTACCATCTTGAATTTCTTGGATCGTGGTGAGTCAGTGTGTCTCCACTCCATGCTCGCACGCTTGCTTTCAGTAGTGGTCACAACACGCCTTAGGAAGCTGTCACCTTCCCTGTCATATCGCTGCAACAGCATGGAACAGATTTCCACCCGGGTGGTTTTGTGATCCTCGGAGAGTTGCTTAGGGACCCATCTGACACAGATCTTGTTGAATTTCAGCCTATCGTGGATGATGGTCTCCACACTGCCAGTGCTGATGTTCAGCATTGAAGCCAATTCTCGGACATGAATTCCCCAGTTGTCCCTTATCAGTTCATTTGTTCGTGCAATGATGCCATCATTGACAGCAGTTGCTAGCTTTGCCTTATGAGCTTCATTGCCGGTGGATTCTTGCCCTCCAAACTTTTGGCACCAAGAAAATACGGATGATCGAGACAAACATGACTCGGTGAACTCTGATGAATTTCAGATGCTTTCACACCTTCGTTGTGGAGAAACTTGATGATTATTCGTTGTTCCACTTTGGTCGACACATCGCTGTCCGCCATTTTGTTTAAACAAACAATTGGTTGTCATGGCAACCGGAAGAGTGGTGCTGTATTTGCATGACAGGCGGTAGTTGCCATCCCAACAATGAAAGTTTAGATTTTTACAACAATGAAATTTACAAAAAATAAAGTCCAGGTCAAATTTGAATGCCCCTCGTACAACATCTAAAAATCCAGTTAAGAAACTACTTGACAGAGAATTATCAGGAGAAACGTACACTGATGAAGTTCTCCATTAAAAATAAGCTAAATTCTTGCGGCCAAGAATTCTTGGTGAGAGTTAAATTCAAAACTAAATTCTTTGAAATCGAAGTCATCTGGTGAGAGCAGTTTCCCCAAATTACGTTTTAATAATAGAGTTGACCAACCTCTAACTTCTAATAACTATGCTATAACTTTTGCTTACTCTATGCTATAACTTTTGGTGCTCTATCAAAATCTGAAGTCATAATCAAAAAATTCGAAAAAAATTGGTCGACGGAACGACCGACTTCGTGAATACATTAACGATGCCCATTAGCATCGTTCTGGCAGTGCAGTGACACGCTTTCTAAACTTTTTTTTTACTGTTCTGTTGGAACTTAATTTCTGGATAACCCTTGTATAATACCTGCAATCATTTTGTTGTCTGACCTCTGTAGATAACAATTTTTTTCAACATGTGCTATAAATCCACGACTATGTCGAACACTGCAAACTTCAACTCGAACTGATTCTACATTTGCAAACCAACTGGGATATCGTGGACACGCTGATAGCTTTGCTGTCTAAACATATCTTATGGACTTCCATGAAATCAGTTTGTTAGAGGAGCAAGACGGTAAATCATGGTCTCTGGTTCGATTCCAGAGATTTTTTTCTTTCATTTCTTACTTAATTCCAACTAGATTATTGAAGTAAAACCTCGTGTTTCTTCTAATATCTATTTCCATCTACATTTTCATCAACTAATTGATGGTTTAAGAAAGAAAAGAGTTCCCGATTTGCAGACAGGAACCAGCTCTGCCATTTGGCTATCAGGGAAATCCACAAGACACGTTTATATAACATTGCTTTCAGAATGTTTCTTAAGATAGCTCAGTTGGTTAGAGCAATTACACGGGAAGTCATGGTCCCTTGTTCAATTCCAGGTCATGGGATTTTTTCTTAATTTATAGAGGTACCACTTTGAAAATTGAATTTATATCATACAACTTTGTAAAATACACCGTTGGACGGTGGAGTAATATCTCGAAAGTGCAGATTTCTGGATCTGAAGCTCACAGAGCATGTTTGGAATGACCTGGGAAAAACATTTGCTCTGGACATGAACATTGTTATTGATTTCTAAACAAGGCATTTTAATAATAATGTTGACGGGCACTTGGAGAATATTTGACGAATGTTTTTACTTGAGTTTAAAAATAATTCCATAGTTGCAGCTTTTAACTGTGGGTACACAGATAAGGAGTATAAGTTGTCAAGCACAACGAATCGATAAATGTGATAACTTTAAGTCGCTTCTAGTTTATTGATTCGTTGACTTTAATTTCTTTTCCACTTTAACTTACAAAAATAAGATTATGTAATACCGAATGTATAATTCTTTATTATTTTCTTTATGTTTTGCCAATTTTGTTGTGCACATTCCACTCTTTGGTCCTTTCTTTTTTTCATGTTTTTCTTAATTAAGTGTCACAAATCATATTCATTGCTCCAGATTGTTTGTTAGTTACCAAGACCTCCTTGATATAGCGATACAGTGACCTATATATGGAGGTGAAAAGAACTAGATAGATAATGAATGGACTCACTCATCTGTGAATTGAGCGAAAAAGTCAGTGTGAACTCAGAAAATTTCGCGTTCAAGGCACTTAGTGAAAGAGATATACAGTAGAATAATGAACCGGAACTAATTATGCAGATGATGTCGATTAGGAAAAACAAAATTCATCCAACCGAAAGTTCTTTAGTGAGCATCATCTCCAGAGAGACAGAACGGTTCGTCCTATTGTTGCGTACACGTTTCAGATCATGGCGAATAGAATTTCCTATTTGGTATGAAACATGTACACATCAAAGAGAACACTATTCTGCCTACAAGTTATCTCTGCAGATGGTGCTTAACAGATACTTCCATTATTCCTTGTCTAAATAAATAACAAATCATATATATCCTTTGTCCCAATTTACTATTCTATATTCACTCACTCGCTTAATTCACAGATGAGTTCACAATATAGATTTCCCCCCTCAACTTTTTCTAGGTCAGTGTATCAGGGCATGAAGAGTATGTGTTCGAGGAGGCGTTTCTTAGATTTGCCTGATCTTGGTAACTAACAACTAACATTTACAAGATCGAATCATTAGCAACAGGTCCGGAGCAATAATTTCGAATTTTTGTTCTCCTTTTTAATAAAAAAACATGAGAAAAAAGGAACCAAACACAGTGACTTCACCGAATGGAACATTAAAATAAAATTGGCAAAAAAAACCCCTACAACAATAGAGAAAATAATAAAGAATTACGCATTCCGTATTACATAATCGTATTTCTATAATTAACGGGTAAAAATTAAACTTAACAAATCAATAAACCAGACGGGACTTAACTTTTCAACTTATTGATTTCGTTGTTCTTGACAACATGCTCCTTAACTGTATAAACACAGTTAAAAGCTGCAAGTAATAGAATAATTTTTTTTTATATTGAAGGCATTAAATATTCCTCAACTGCTCGTTAACATTATTATTAACATGTTGGCCATCCCATCCTCTAAATATCGTCACTTTCAAGATATTCCAGTCGCGCCCTACGTGACGGATATTATCGTCCATAAAAAGGAACTCGGACCGAAACTTATCTGAAAAACCTTCTCATCTAACCTAAATTGCATCCCTTCATCTTAGAATTGCGGAGGATGATCCCCCATCACTACACTAGTCCATCACTAGAGTGGTGATTTCGGGTCCCTGATTGTCTCCATTTCACTTTCGTTTGATTTTATTTGCAATTAGATTTTTAATTTTGTATTTGCCAGTTTCAGTTTGGATCCTCGTGTAATATTAGATCGTATGTATTCTGATTGGTAATTTCAAAAATCGTGCATGACGAATAGAAACGGCAATTTTAGATCCCCATTCTTTGGTAGTCTTTGGACTAGGAACCAGTGCATTATCCTGCTGATAAATTTGGTTCGGGCCGTAAAAACTAGGACCCTCCTACAAACGATGATCGTCCAACATTTCCTGATATTCCTTGGAATCCATTCTCCAATATATAAAAGCCAGTGTAAAAGTACCATTAAATCCAAAGACGATTGTTGAACCTCCTCCCAGCTGTAGTTTAGAAAGCCTTTGATTTTCTTTGCGGAAATCGAGCCTATAGTAGGCTCATCCATCTGGGACATCAAGATCAAACTTCTCATCTGAGAAGAACACCTGTCACTCCATGTCAGGTATTATCTAGCCACGATATTCTATCGCGTTTAAGCTTTTCAGTAAATGGCGGGATTCTTACAAGACGCTTATATCTCACAATTGTCAGATGTACTGATGATTGAAAAGAACGCCACACAGTTGTCAAATAACACGAAAGTATCGGTTTACGCTGCAAGGTCCGTACTGAGGCCAGTTTCTGAGAAGCCGCTCTCCAGATGCGGCGATGGTCAAGTTTGGTGAGCTTTGATTTGGGTCATGGATTAGGGCATTCGACATTTTTCCTGGCCAAAATTGAGCAACTGCGGATTTTCCCAAACAAAGGAATGATTTGGCTCTTTTCGCAGTCGTTTAATGTCTTTCCTGTAGGAGGCATGTTTATTATTCAGCAAAAATTTGCTGAACTGAATTGACAAATAAGATGACTCTCTCACAGCAATTCCCAGAGCTACCAAGTGAAATCGTTTGTAAAAATTACAGAACGGAAAATCTGCATTAATGTAAAACATGTGGTTTTTGAATTATTTTTCTTTTCTTTTTCAATTTGTTTATTTTGTGACTTCCTCCGGGGTAACCAGGTGGATCATTCTCAGTGAAGTAACCAGGTGGATCCTGGGTAAGAGCCAAATATTCGAATGATTAACTAAATTAGGTAAAGTTTCTAAACAATTTATTCTTTAGCTACCTTCTGCAGAAAAATAAGTCTTTAAATTAAAATTACAAGAACTAATGTGGGTTCTCCACTAATAAGTCGTGTCTCAGCGCAATTAAATATCTCATTGGCGAGCATGTCTCTCAATTCTTAAAATCTTTAGAAACTTAACTTAGAGAAATATTATTTCTTCTCTGGCTCTTAAAGTGTCAGGGTAAAAATCAGTTGCCGGGTTGGGAAGTAACCAATCTTCGGATTGGGTCCAATGAAAAATTAATTGACATATGTTCCATTAACATTAAGCAGCTCTAAAACGGAGAGGATCATCTTGGAACTCATCTAATCAAGTAGGCTCCTCAAATACAAAGATTCGTTAAAAAATAATTCCAATTTAATTTTCTCAATATGCAGTTTGTATTCAATATGCAATCTTTTATAATATTACAATACCAGTTCTTGAAGAGCACGATGCCAGATACCAAATATAAATGGCGTCCAACGTTCCTTCGCTCTTTTCTCCGCAAAAGGCTCCAAAAACTTCCCATCAGAAATTGATGGCTGGAAAAAGACGGAGACTTCTTTTTGCTTCAACAACTTTTAACTTTCATGTCAAAATTATAGACTAGAGTCCAATTGCGATTACTCCAAATATTAGTGTTCCAAAGTTCTCTTTTCCCCTGGATGTCAAAAGAAATTCCTTGTTTCTTACGTATCTCTCTTTTTTTCCGAAGCCAAGTCGCGTCTTTTTTTTTCCTTCTTCCTTCCCAAGCAACATAATTTTCGTCCCTCGTGTCCCATGTCCATTTTTTCACTACACGACAATAAGGAGAAGCCACCACTCCATAACAAGATCACTAGAGATTGTAGGTATTCCTATCTGTCATTTTGGTTCCAACATCGATGAGCTGCATGGGGTCGAGCGTGTGCAAGGGCAACGCTTTACGCTAAAATGAACAAAATATTGCATTACTTCGTGGAAAACATTTATTTTAATATATATAAGAAACTTTTGAAGGACCAAGTCGAGGATTAGCATCGATAAAACGTGAATTGTGTGAATTTGAGCGCCAATTTGTAAGTATAGCACTCTTCATGTGTTATGTCCTAATTCTCCTAAATAATCTGAGTTACGCTAGTTTCCATAAAAAATAATCCGTTTAATATCCCATCATTAAGTACCGAAAGGTGCTTTAGGCTATCAGTGTGGGGAAACGTGTCTGTCTGTCTGTCTGTCCGTCTGTCCGTCTGTAACTCAAACTCCTCCGAGGCTATGAAAGATTTTCAAAATCTGTTTCCGTCAGTCGATGAATATGGTTCATGGCACGAACAAGTTACAAATATTATCTAAATCGGTTCATTGGCACGTGCACAAATGGTACCTCTATTTTCCCGCCTAGCAATTTTCAACGGGAAGATATATTGAGTAATATATCAAACAAATCGTAATGACGAGATAGATGCGGCTATTCATTATTATTTTCGTCAGTCGATGAACATGGTACATGGCACGATTCAGTCACAAATATTATCAAAATCTGTTCAATAGCGCGTGCACAAATGGTACCTTTACGACCCCATCTAGCAATTTTCAATGGAGAGATATATTAAGTAATGTATCAAACAAATCGTAACGACGAGATAGAAGCGGATATAAATTACTATTTTCTCCAATTAATAAATAAGGTTCCGGGAATGAACCATTTTGAAAATGGTTGAAATCGAAACAATGACACGTGCTCTAATAGTACCCTTATGACACCCTCAAAAATTTTCAGTGCTAAAATATGGCATGTAATATATCAAACGTCTTGGAATGATGTGTTAAGAATGAATATAAACTAAAATTAATGGTAGTCGAAATTGTTTTCAAGGAACCTGGTTTAGTGGAACCATTGTGGCTCATTGGAACTTTCAATTCTAAAATATGGCATGTAATATATCAAACGACATGGAATGATGTGTCATGAAAGAATATAACGTAAAATTAATGATAGTCGAAATTGGTTCCAAGGAACCTGGCTTAGTGGAACCATTATGGCTCATTGGAAGTTTCAATGCTAAAATATGGCATGTAATATATCAAACAACTTGGAATGATGTGTCATGAATGAATATAACGTAAAATTAATGATAGTCGAAATTGGTTCAAAGAAACCTGGTTTAGTGGAACCATGATGGTTCATTGGAACTTTCAATGCTAAAATATGGCATGTAATATATCAAACGACTTGGAATGATGTCATTATTGATTATAATGTAAATTAATGATAGTCCAAATTGGTTTCAAGGAACCTGGTTTAGTGGAACCATTATGGTTCATTGGAACTTTCAATGTTAAAATATAGAATGTAATATATCAACGACTTGGAATGAGGTGTCATGAAGGAATATAACGTAAAATTAATG
>JAHWFO010011430.1:0-10553 GCA_023313115.1 Rhysida immarginata
CATACTGTATTACTTGTTGTTTCATACCTGGCCAACGATACTTTTTTCTTAACAAGAAGAGCATTTTTCTAATACTCGGGTGAATTAAAGGGCCACGGTTGTGCCAATATTCAATTAGGCTATGACGGTGTTTTTCAGGCACCATTATTCGTACACACGGGTTAGCGTGATTCCTTGTCTTGGGCTGAACGTGCTCATTCCTTTTTTTCTTTTGAGGATTCTCAGAATCAATTGGATCGCGAAAGTTTTTGGCCGTAACCTTTCTTTTTTTTACCTCCGTCATCTGGATGCAAGTTTGACCGAGCCAACACCTAGACAGTGCATCGGGAATGTGGTTTAACTTTCCCGTTTTATGTTTTATGTTAAAATTAAAGTTTTGCAATTTCAATGTCCAGCGCGTGATCCGACTATTTTGATCTTTGAATTTATACAACCAGATCAACGCCTGGGCATCGCAGTATACGTCAAATTCTACCCCTTCTAAATAGGGTCTAAAGTGATTTATGGTTGATATAACGGCCAAGCACTCCCATTCAAGAACAGTGTATGGCCGACTATAATAGCCGATAATCCGGAATGCCCCATCGATACGTTGGGCTAGCATCCTCGCCAAGGCCACCTTGCTAGCGTCCGTATGGATCTCAAAAGGTATAGAGAAGTCAGGTTGGCATAAAATGGGAGGACTGGTCAACTTGCTTTTGATGTCATCAAAGGCTCGTTGACAGTCTTGGTCCCAACGCCTGATGATTGACTGGAACACCTGAGCACCATTTTTGATTCCAAAGGGAACCACCGTGAAACAAAAGGTGCCCATCCCGGGTACCATAAAAGAAGTTTTCTCTTGAGACTCTCGGTCAAGTGGAATTTGCCAATAAGCTGACTTAAGATCCAATACGGAGAAAACTCGTGCATGATGAAGTTTTCGTATGATCTGATCGATGGGTAGCGGATAATAGACCATTGGCTTAGTTAGTCGGTTCAACGGACGTGCGTCTAAAACAAACCTATACTCTTGACCCCCTTTTTTCTCAATTAGAAAATAGGGCAGCGACCAAGACGTTTCTACACGTCTGATTACCCCCTGTTTTTCCATTTCTAAGACTGTCTGCCGAAGGATAGGAATTTTCGCGTGGGCCTGCGGATAAGGACGTATTTTCACTGGGGGATTATCTCCCGTGTCGATAGAGTGGGTTATCCTGGAAAACGATCCGTTATTTTGGCCATATCTTGTGCTATAGTTTCTATCAAAGAATTAATTTTCCGTTGTATACATTCTTCATTTGCGTCTTCTGAATGAATGGGGATCAATGCCAGTGGCAGATGTAAAGTTAATTTTGCTTTTAATTTCCTCAAGGCGTCGATTCCTAGAAGTCCATTACAAGGAAGGTGAGGGGCGATCCAAAACAACAATTCGATTTTCCCACACCTATCTCCATTTATTTTTTCCACTAAAATCTTTCTCGTTTGGGTCAATTCCATGACCTCCCCATTAGCCACGACAATACGTCGTTTTGGTTTTAACTCCCCAGGGTTGGTAGTTAAACGTTCAACCCATTTTTCGTGCAGTAAAGAAACGTTTGAGCCGGAGTCTACCACAAAAGGGTAGCGAACGCCTTCGATTTCAAGTTCTATCTGCCAAAAGGCGTTTGACGGGACAGATAGAACTTGGGTAATTTGGAAACTGGCATCACCAGTCCTCGAACATAGCGTCTGATTTTTGTCAGACGTTTCTTTATCTAAAAGCACTACACCTTCTAGTTCATCCTCGAAACAAATGTCGCGTTCGTTCTCGCTTCTCTGGATCAAAGATGGATTTTCAGATAGGTGTTTCCCAAGCAGCCGGTTCCATATGAGAAACGTACGAATCATATTCCAACTTGTCGTCTACTTTTCGTACATCCGATTCTTTTTCTATATCCGACAAATTTTGAATAGCGTGTTCAACACCCAAAGCATCTTGCATTAATTCTAATGTGCTTTTAGGATTGGTGTACGCCCAACGCTCCTGAAATTGTAATAATGCGTTTTTTTTTACTAATTCACGCAACTGTGCCTCTGTCAAGGGTGAATCTAATTTGCGATTCATTTCGAATGTACGGCACCAATAAACCAAAAAATGTTCGGACTCTTGTTGCGTCGAGTTAAATAACTTCATGTTGTCTGCCCACCAATCCGGGCGTCCCAGCATTTCTCTTAAAGAGGACTTTAATTCATTCCAGTTTTGAGTTTCAGTTTTGAGGGCGAGCATCCACGGGGACATTTCGCGTGTCACCATGGCAGGCCACCACTGAAATAGGAATCTATCTCCTACTCCAAAAATTTTTGCAGTCTTTTCTAGTTCCCATATATACTCTTAGATATCTTGTTCTAAACTAAACTTATTTAGTCCCATGAGGTCTAAAATTCTCAGCTGCATTATACCGTCAGCAAGCTGAGCGTTAGTACCCATCTGCTCTAGCAACTCGGCTTCCATACTGTTTTTAGGAGATCCGAGACAAATTGCCGGATCCTAGAACACAAAAAAAGAGAATCCATAAAATAAAATCAGCCTTGCAATCTACAAAACAACTTAAATATGTCATTTGCTAATCTGGTATGAAACTTATCCTTAAGAAGGGTAGAGATCAAAAAAGACCTTGATTATTGCGATCCATATAACCTTGGAAAAGAACCAAAGAAACGTAAACCAATCAAGACTCACTAGGGAAATTCGACTTAACTAGAATCTCGACTTACCTTGAATAAACGACAGTCAACTCACGATGCATGCGCAATTTGTTCATTTGGAAAAAAAACTAACTGTAACGTGCCGGAACTAAACCTTTCCCGACATGTTCAGCCACACTTGACGGAGAAAGGTAAAGCGAGACCGTAAAAGAAAAATTCAAGTGGCGAAACTAATTTTATAAGACTTGCGTAATGAGTTTGATACAACATTAAAATTAACCATTAGTTACAAACGTTCCATATTTTTTTTCTTAACCCAATTTCCTTTTAATTGTTTTGATTATGTTTTATTTTATTTTATTTTATGCTAATTAACATTAAAAAATAAATGTTAAAGCTGAAATCCAAATGAACAACTTTTCCCTTTATTGCTATAAAAACGAAGCAAAGAGGAAAAGGAAAAATTATTACAAGAATACAGCCGTAAATTAAGCTTGCTTGAATTAGTGGTAATTATAGTACACTCAGACGAATGGATGATCTGCACAAGGAACACAGTCAGAGAAAGGTGAAGACTGTGAAAGGCTTGATGATGCCCGGTTGATTTCAAACACCAAATAGTCTGAGAAAGTCACTCAAGAGTTCTAGCGTCTGTAGAGCTTGGGTGGAAGGCTGAAAAGAATCAAGTAATCATTTGGAAATAAAATAAAATTTAAAAAGAAGAATGTTTAAAAACTCCAAAAAATAAAACCACGGGGTCAGAGAGCGTCTGATCGGGAAGAACCAAAATCGTAGATGGTTAAAGACAAAAAAATCCAATGGTCAGAGTTGAGTCATTTTTTAAACACCGGCTAGTTGCCCAGAAGAAGCTTAGTTTCAATCACATAGGTTGGACCTGTAGAGAGAGATAGACACAGGGTCCGCCAGAAAGTCGTTCTAGTGAGCAGTTGAAAGTAGCTAAAACGGGATGCATTCAAATTGCCAGAGAGAAAAAACATATTCTTTTAAACAGATAGAGAATAATTAAAAAAAAATATATATAAATAAAGAAAATTAACGACAACTCACCACAACAAAAAATAATTAGGACAATGGATGAGACTGAAAAAAGGGCAGGGAAAACGAAATGGGAAAACTCACATCACCACGAGAAACGAGTCTATTACCGGACGAAGACAACAAAGAGGGAAGGAACGCAGTCATCAGAGGGAGGAGGGGAAAAGGAACGAAGAGGTGAGCGACGCTAAAAAAAAAAAAAAAAAAAAAGCAACTGGTTATTTTAAAATTGACATAGCATACAAAAATTAATGATGACAAAAAAGAAAGTAGAGGTAGATTCGACTGGCAGACTGGAAAAAAAATAATTAAAACGACAAACTTGACTTTCGGTTCATGTTCGACTACGGAGCCTTCTTTTTACACTAGGAGCAAACGTCCGGAAAAATTGATGGATCCATTAGATGAAACAAACGTCGGCTGACGAAACGCTAGGAGCAGCAGCTGGTAGGAAAAAAAAACAGAGCCATGTTCGTCACATAGATTGAAGACAGGGGGCCTGCAAGGTCGATGCACTTCCGTTAATATGGCTTAACGGAGGAGGTGAAGGAAGTACCGAATGAAGGAGATAGTCCCATCGACATCAATCAAGCAAACAAGATAGGCACTCATCTTAGGACTAGTGGAATGACATCAAATTGAAATGAGTTGAGGAAGTCCAAAAGAACCATTAATCGGATCCCAAACGACATAAGCGAACGCTGCAGAAGACTGAGTCGGACCCAACATCGTACTCAAACCATCGGCTGATGGAGGGAGATCCGGAGTTCTAAGAGCTTCTACGAAGGCTGGGCTGATTCTGCCTAGCCCAAGCATTATTCAATTTTCAAGAAAAAAATTTTAAAGCACGTGAAATCGAAAGGCTGGCGCATGCTAACAGTCAAAACAACACGCGGGCATGACTAAAGGCGCGGACGCACTAAAAGAAAAAATTCAATCCGGAAATAACACTATAACAATATGGACAGAAAGTAATAAATTAAGTAACAATCGGGCAATAAAAAAATCTTCCAGATACAAAAAAAAGAACATCGTAACTAGTTACTGAAACAATGAGTTAGATAGAAAGATAAATTTCAAAATTCTTCTAAAAAAACATATTTAATATTTGCCTCATACCTTATAGTAAAAGACCAAGGAAACCGGAATTGTTTATTTAGTTTTTATAAAAGTTATATTAACTTTTCTCTTTTATCTTCTCTTTTTTTTTTTTATACTATAGTAAAAAATTAAATCTACCGAGTTAATGGTCGGAAACTCGTTATTCTCTGATAAGTCAATCTCAAAGCACCTACGGGAATTTTTACTCTTAACGCCTCATTTAACTATACAGTTCCGAATACCTGGAACTAAATTCATTTTTGGGCTTATTGCATGGGAGTTCCTTCTATATGTCTATAACGTAATATAGACCTAAGTAACCTGGCCAGGTTGAGTCAGGACTAATGAAAGACCTGAAAGAAAAATCAAAGATTAATGTGGAAAACCATGTTAGCCAAATTTCCTATTTTAAAATCAACGTTACGGAGAACGTCATGTGTACCCTTTTAAATTATTTTTTACGAAGAGGGGGCCACCGTAACCTCCTCGGAGGCTTAGAGAATTACCAGCGTAGGTTGGCTCACTGACGGCAAAAGAACAAAACGAGCTTCAACGAGAAATTAAGAAAAAAATTAGGCTTCATAAAAATGTTGATAGACACCACGCGCCGGATTAAAAGAATATTTAACAAGGCGATCTTTAATCTTAAAGGCACGTAAAAAAAAATCTAATCGGATTCTAACCCGAAGTTAGGAAAAAAAAGGTGAAAGAGCAAGAGTTCCCCGGAACACTATTCTCATACGAGAAGAAAAGCAAAATGGGAAAAAAAATTTTTTCAAATATAACGGGACTGAAATTGCACGTTATAGACTCCCCGACCAACAAAAAAAAATTTTTTTCATAAAGGAAAAAAATTTTTGTAAAATGTTGATAAAAGGACCGAAAAAAAAAAATATGCGCCCAAAAAAAAAATGAGGAGCTGTCACGGAACTTTGTAATCTCCAATATAGGTTTTAACGTTTGGGCACGATACTTTCCACTCTCGGGTATCTTGAGGTTTATCGACCCGCTTAAGACAGAGTGTTTGGATCCCAGTATTTTACTACCATGAAAGGGCCGCCCTATAGGGGACTTAACGATTTCCATGGTCGGTCCGTTTCGGGTAAAAGTTGACTCCTAACCAATACCAAAGAACCTGGACTGTCGTCCAGGCGGGATGTTTTTTGATTTACGTTTTCTCTCGCGATTTAGAAAGGCACTTTTTATATTGTTCTCGCGCTGGAGAACACTCGATTTTCCTCTGATATTGTTCCAAAAATCTTCGCCTAACATTAATTGCTCTGGCGTAAAATTGGTGGCATCATGAAGCAACACGCGTAACGTGAATAAACATTTTGTCAGCAAATCATCCCATTCTTGTGTAGGATCATCCATTAAAGCCAATCTGAATTTATCTTTTATAGTCCGAACGAAACGTTCCGCAGGGTTAGTCTGTGGAGTGTATGGTGCGCTATATAATGCCCTGATATTCATGCGTTTATAAAACGCCTGTATTACTTTGCCTGAAAAATAGGTTGCATTGTCTTGTAGAACCTTCTGTGGTTTTCCTATTTTGGCAATAGCATTTTGTAATAGTTCAATGGCAGCCTTCTGGGTCAATTTTCTTGTGGGTAATAATTCTACCCATCCCGAAAATGTATCGATAGCGACGATAAGGTAACGGTTGCCTTTTTTAGTTCTCGGAAGAGGACCAGTGGCATCTAGAGCCCACAATTCATTGACATTGTGCACTTGTCGTCTCCTAGCGTGTCTTGCTAATCTGTAATTTGAGGCTTTACCTCGTTGACAATTATCGCATTGATTGGCATACTGTATTACTTGTTGTTTCATACCTGGCCAACGATACTTTTTTCTTAACAAGAAGAGCATTTTTCTAATACTCGGGTGAATTAAAGGGCCACGGTTGTGCCAATATTCAATTAGGCTATGACGGTGTTTTTCAGGCACCATTATTCGTACACACGGGTTAGCGTGATTCCTTGTCTTGGGCTGAACGTGCTCATTCCTTTTTTTCTTTTGAGGATTCTCAGAATCAATTGGATCGCGAAAGTTTTTGGCCGTAACCTTTCTTTTTTTTACCTCCGTCATCTGGATGCAAGTTTGACCGAGCCAACACCTAGACAGTGCATCGGGAATGTGGTTTAACTTTCCCGTTTTATGTTTTATGTTAAAATTAAAGTTTTGCAATTTCAATGTCCAGCGCGTGATCCGACTATTTTGATCTTTGAATTTATACAACCAGATCAACGCCTGGGCATCGCAGTATACGTCAAATTCTACCCCTTCTAAATAGGGTCTAAAGTGATTTATGGTTGATATAACGGCCAAGCACTCCCATTCAAGAACAGTGTATGGCCGACTATAATAGCCGATAATCCGGAATGCCCCATCGATACGTTGGGCTAGCATCCTCGCCAAGGCCACCTTGCTAGCGTCCGTATGGATCTCAAAAGGTATAGAGAAGTCAGGTTGGCATAAAATGGGAGGACTGGTCAACTTGCTTTTGATGTCATCAAAGGCTCGTTGACAGTCTTGGTCCCAACGCCTGATGATTGACTGGAACACCTGAGCACCATTTTTGATTCCAAAGGGAACCACCGTGAAACAAAAGGTGCCCATCCCGGGTACCATAAAAGAAGTTTTCTCTTGAGACTCTCGGTCAAGTGGAATTTGCCAATAAGCTGACTTAAGATCCAATACGGAGAAAACTCGTGCATGATGAAGTTTTCGTATGATCTGATCGATGGGTAGCGGATAATAGACCATTGGCTTAGTTAGTCGGTTCAACGGACGTGCGTCTAAAACAAACCTATACTCTTGACCCCCTTTTTTCTCAATTAGAAAATAGGGCAGCGACCAAGACGTTTCTACACGTCTGATTACCCCCTGTTTTTCCATTTCTAAGACTGTCTGCCGAAGGATAGGAATTTTCGCGTGGGCCTGCGGATAAGGACGTATTTTCACTGGGGGATTATCTCCCGTGTCGATAGAGTGGGTTATCCTGGAAAACGATCCGTTATTTTGGCCATATCTTGTGCTATAGTTTCTATCAAAGAATTAATTTTCCGTTGTATACATTCTTCATTTGCGTCTTCTGAATGAATGGGGATCAATGCCAGTGGCAGATGTAAAGTTAATTTTGCTTTTAATTTCCTCAAGGCGTCGATTCCTAGAAGTCCATTACAAGGAAGGTGAGGGGCGATCCAAAACAACAATTCGATTTTCCCACACCTATCTCCATTTATTTTTTCCACTAAAATCTTTCTCGTTTGGGTCAATTCCATGACCTCCCCATTAGCCACGACAATACGTCGTTTTGGTTTTAACTCCCCAGGGTTGGTAGTTAAACGTTCAACCCATTTTTCGTGCAGTAAAGAAACGTTTGAGCCGGAGTCTACCACAAAAGGGTAGCGAACGCCTTCGATTTCAAGTTCTATCTGCCAAAAGGCGTTTGACGGGACAGATAGAACTTGGGTAATTTGGAAACTGGCATCACCAGTCCTCGAACATAGCGTCTGATTTTTGTCAGACGTTTCTTTATCTAAAAGCACTACACCTTCTAGTTCATCCTCGAAACAAATGTCGCGTTCGTTCTCGCTTCTCTGGATCAAAGATGGATTTTCAGATAGGTGTTTCCCAAGCAGCCGGTTCCATATGAGAAACGTACGAATCATATTCCAACTTGTCGTCTACTTTTCGTACATCCGATTCTTTTTCTATATCCGACAAATTTTGAATAGCGTGTTCAACACCCAAAGCATCTTGCATTAATTCTAATGTGCTTTTAGGATTGGTGTACGCCCAACGCTCCTGAAATTGTAATAATGCGTTTTTTTTTACTAATTCACGCAACTGTGCCTCTGTCAAGGGTGAATCTAATTTGCGATTCATTTCGAATGTACGGCACCAATAAACCAAAAAATGTTCGGACTCTTGTTGCGTCGAGTTAAATAACTTCATGTTGTCTGCCCACCAATCCGGGCGTCCCAGCATTTCTCTTAAAGAGGACTTTAATTCATTCCAGTTTTGAGTTTCAGTTTTGAGGGCGAGCATCCACGGGGACATTTCGCGTGTCACCATGGCAGGCCACCACTGAAATAGGAATCTATCTCCTACTCCAAAAATTTTTGCAGTCTTTTCTAGTTCCCATATATACTCTTAGATATCTTGTTCTAAACTAAACTTATTTAGTCCCATGAGGTCTAAAATTCTCAGCTGCATTATACCGTCAGCAAGCTGAGCGTTAGTACCCATCTGCTCTAGCAACTCGGCTTCCATACTGTTTTTAGGAGATCCGAGACAAATTGCCGGATCCTAGAACACAAAAAAAGAGAATCCATAAAATAAAATCAGCCTTGCAATCTACAAAACAACTTAAATATGTCATTTGCTAATCTGGTATGAAACTTATCCTTAAGAAGGGTAGAGATCAAAAAAGACCTTGATTATTGCGATCCATATAACCTTGGAAAAGAACCAAAGAAACGTAAACCAATCAAGACTCACTAGGGAAATTCGACTTAACTAGAATCTCGACTTACCTTGAATAAACGACAGTCAACTCACGATGCATGCGCAATTTGTTCATTTGGAAAAAAAACTAACTGTAACGTGCCGGAACTAAACCTTTCCCGACATGTTCAGCCACACTTGACGGAGAAAGGTAAAGCGAGACCGTAAAAGAAAAATTCAAGTGGCGAAACTAATTTTATAAGACTTGCGTAATGAGTTTGATACAACATTAAAATTAACCATTAGTTACAAACGTTCCATATTTTTTTTCTTAACCCAATTTCCTTTTAATTGTTTTGATTATGTTTTATTTTATTTTATTTTATGCTAATTAACATTAAAAAATAAATGTTAAAGCTGAAATCCAAATGAACAACTTTTCCCTTTATTGCTATAAAAACGAAGCAAAGAGGAAAAGGAAAAATTATTACAAGAATACAGCCGTAAATTAAGCTTGCTTGAATTAGTGGTAATTATAGTACACTCAGACGAATGGATGATCTGCACAAGGAACACAGTCAGAGAAAGGTGAAGACTGTGAAAGGCTTGATGATGCCCGGTTGATTTCAAACACCAAATAGTCTGAGAAAGTCACTCAAGAGTTCTAGCGTCTGTAGAGCTTGGGTGGAAGGCTGAAAAGAATCAAGTAATCATTTGGAAATAAAATAAAATTTAAAAAGAAGAATGTTTAAAAACTCCAAAAAATAAAACCACGGGGTCAGAGAGCGTCTGATCGGGAAGAACCAAAATCGTAGATGGTTAAAGACAAAAAAATCCAATGGTCAGAGTTGAGTCATTTTTTAAACACCGGCTAGTTGCCCAGAAGAAGCTTAGTTTCAATCACATAGGTTGGACCTGTAGAGAGAGATAGACACAGGGTCCGCCAGAAAGTCGTTCTAGTGAGCAGTTGAAAGTAGCTAAAACGGGATGCATTCAAATTGCCAGAGAGAAAAAACATATTCTTTTAAACAGATAGAGAATAATTAAAAAAAAATATATATAAATAAAGAAAATTAACGACAACTCACCACAACAAAAAATAATTAGGACAATGGATGAGACTGAAAAAAGGGCAGGGAAAACGAAATGGGAAAACTCACATCACCACGAGAAACGAGTCTATTACCGGACGAAGACAACAAAGAGGGAAGGAACGCAGTCATCAGAGGGAGGAGGGGAAAAGGAACGAAGAGGTGAGCGACGCTAAAAAAAAAAAA
>JAHWFO010011432.1:6163-27444 GCA_023313115.1 Rhysida immarginata
CCCACCACTCTGTATTTAAATTTCGATAAAAATCTGTGAAAAAAATTAGTTGATAGTAATTTAATTTTTTTTTATTATATAGAAATGTTTAATAACCTTGTAAAAATACTTATTGTTTTTTTGTTGTTGCTTATTATTTTCATTTTGAATTGTAATTATTTTATTTATTGTTTATAAATTAAATGTATTTTAATTATATTATTAATTGTACATTTTATTGACTGATCGAATTTTAACTATCTTGTTAATTATAAATTTTAGATAATGTCAAAAGACTACAAGCATTGTATTTTTAAAAAATAAAATAATTCATGCATGTAAAAATTTATTAAAAAAAAAAAAGATACCGTATAAACAGAAAATTCATTTAAGAAAGAGAACATTTTTTAAACTTTTCAGTGAGAAAGGTTTCCCATTGTTAAAATCACCACAGAAACCCCGCTTCCGACTGCTTCTGTAGGCTACTATTTCACCTTTCAGCAACACCCTATATGCGCATGTGCTGAAGCGATGCGATGCGTTGGGTTTTAACCGCTAGTGACAAAGCATATTGATGAGATGACTTACTGCGCATGTCAAAAAGATCGTTCAACTTATGTGGCGGCAGCTATAAAATAAGATAAATAGAACAGTAGTAGCATAATCTGAGACGTTTAATTGTTGCTCTTGCTTTTGGTTTATGAGTGCGCACGTGTGGCGGCCCGCCCCCACTGATTATGTTGTTCCATATTTTAAGGACAATCATAATTCTTAAAAAAGAATATTAACAGTTTGGGGATGATTTTATAACTTTTGTTATAAAAACGGTTTATAATTTAAACCATTGGAATTGTTAAACAATACGCTCATGAAGTGGAGATGTTTCATTTTCAGAATTGTTTGACAACGGCATTCATTTACAGTTAGCCCTATCGAGTGGAGACGAGATCGTCTTTTCACCTTGAACCCCCCTTCCCTCCTCTGCGATAGCGAGCTCTGTGCCGTATCTCTCAATTCCGGAGCACCTATTAAATTGTTTAACCAATCAACGATGATTATTCTATCGTCAGTGAGCGGTATCTCTTTACAATTTTGAGAGAGACTCAGAATCAGTCTGATGGAGATGTTCTGAAGGAGTTGTGACGAGAGGTTGAGAAGAAGAGTTGATGGCGAGATCTTCAGAGAATCGGACGATGCGGAGTTCGTACCGAAAGATGGAGGAAGACGAGACGAACCACGAAAAAGTCGTGCAAAGTTGTTATAGAGTGAAACACTTTCACTAAATAATCGACCTTTAGATTAGAAACAGTTTAATACCCTGACAAAAGAACCAATAAAAATGAATTATATTATTATGATTATTATTACAACTTAAGCCAATGTTAGTTAAAAGCACTTTCGCGAAGCCCGACGAAAGAAGAGATCAGACCACCCCCCGCCATTCACCGCAGCGAGCGACGAGCGACATCGGAGTCACCAAGAAGAATGGGTAATGGTGCACGTTCCTTTTCTCATTCTCTTTATATCGCAAAGGTCACAGAACATATAAATTTGTGAATATAATAATTTGTGATAAAAATCTTGTTTTGATTTAACTTTCATAAAAAAAAAGAAAAAGTAAATCAGTTTAAAAGCATTAACATCATGTATACAATGCGTGAGATAATAATTGATTTGTGAAATAAGAAGACTATTGAGAATTAAAATAACTTTAGCTTAAAGAAGAGTTTTAATATAATAGTGGAGACATTAATATAATAGCCATATAATAGTGGAGAATTTAATGTAAAGGTACAATAACCTGACAGATTTTTAATCACTTACCTCTGTAGACTTGAATATTTTATTAATTGCATATAATATTTTATTATAGAATAAATGTGTGTTTATATTTTTAAATGTTGTTTCCATGGTTACTCCAAACATCTTCTTTTAACTTTATGATAAACCCCAGTGCACTTTCACGACCGGGTCGAACCTAATAAACCTCGGCTACCCGTTATTTTACAGCGGAAGGACGGACCAGATTCTAGTTAGACGACTGCATTAATTAGGGTCTGGGACCCGTACACACGCGTCTCAGTTTCGGAAGATTAATGCCTGGCCATTGTTACGAGAATTTTGCTAAACTGGTCAGAATTATGCTTCAGTAATTTAGCCGGTTTGATCTCCTGGCGAGCAGTTTAGTTCCATAGGCTTGTTACCGTTATGGATTTCCCATAGGTTCTCCGGTGGATCAGGGGCTGTTGTCAATCGCCACTTCGCGCTCGTCATGGCTGCGCGAATAGTATGGATTCCGGTATAGGCATGTTCGGCATTTACGGCTTTTTCGGATACCACTCTTCCTTCCCGTTGGCGTATCCACAGAAGTTCATCTGCTTCAAAATGATTTTATCCATTCAGAACGGTTATGGTTTATTTTGGGTGCGTTGTAGAAGGCTTATCATCAATGCTGCGTCACGCAATTCAATATGCCTAACTTCTATTATTTGCTACATCAATCGGTGAAGTGTTTCGAACGGACTAAAATGCAGGAGACTTTTACTTCTTTTTGCTTTAATAAAAATTTTGTCTGTTTGCAAGTCTACTCGATCAAGTTCTTGACAGTGTATGGCAAACGCCGGTGTTCAACAGGATTCAAGTGAGAGCTGCGGAAGCCTCAGTGTAAGAACGCTCATCGACGGAAGAAGGTATCTAACGACCCCATCATCCATCGACGGAATCGGTTGCAATAGGTGAGCTGAAATTAAGCGACCAAGTTACGAATTTTAATCCATGTTTATGGGCAGAAGAGTGGCGGTTCGCTAAATAATCACCTGAGTTTGTTAAAGAAAACGACGTTGCCTCGTGGTTCTGCGTACACTCGTATTCTTACCTGTAAGATTACAGAGCATTGGCGACCATATATGTACTATCGTGCCAAGGATTGATAGTCACCCTGTTCGGCTAGATTTAATGTAATTATAATTAATTATGATTTCTTCTGCCATTGCACAAAGTGTGTTTTGCGTTTCGATTTACACTGAGTGGCTAGTTTATTAGGAAAACCAATGACTATGCAAATCCGGTAGCATAGCAATTACTACGTATCAGTTGGTCATGTGACAGTCGGTACCAATAACAAGCGAGAACACATGTCAACTGCAAGTGGTTTGGCCGTCACCATGGGGAAAACAAAGGATTTGAGCGACTTCGAGCGCGGGATGATAGTCGGTGCTCGGTGAGGTAGACTGAGAATTTCCGAAACCGCACGTCTTCTAGGCTTAATTAATCTGGATTGCTGATTTGTCAGGCAAAAGATAAAGTAAAAATTACGAGATTACAGTTCTCTTCGAAAAGGGTGAGGGACTTGGTCGTGGCTTTGGAATTCTCTCTCTCTCTCTCTCTCTCTCTCTCTCTCTCTCTCTGTCTGTCTCCGGCGAAGGTGGCGGGGGTGGTGCGTTCTCAGTGCTCTGCTGTCGTGAAAATATCGGCTGAGTCATGCTAATCTTTTTCTTAAAACTCCGCGAGTATAATAATAATTATTGCTATAAATCCTTTGAGTTTCCACAAAACTACTTTACTAATATAATAATAATAATAATAAGAAGAAGAAGAAGAAGAAGAAGAAGAAGAAGAAGAAGAAGAAAAAGAAGAAGAAGAAGAAGAATAACATGCCTTATACTGACATAACAGCAGACGAACTCTCACAAGTCATTAAATGTACTCACAATTGTAAGGCTCCAGGTATAGATAGGATTCAGAACTTCTGGTATAAGCGCTTCACCTGTTTGCATCTGATCCTTGCAAAACACTTTGCAAACACCACAGACATTGCCACATTTCTTCACACAAGGAATAACATACATGGTACCAAAGTCACAACACTACAGATCCCACACAATATAGACCTATCACATGCCTGCCTACAATTTACAAATAATAACTGCCTGTGTCGCAAACAAAATTTATGCACACATAGACACAAACAACATTCTCACTAACCAACAAAAGGGATGCCGTAGAAATCACATGGGTTGTAAGGCGCAACTCCTGATAGACCGTGCGGTACTACGGCAAACTGACAATAAACATCGACACCTCCATGCAGCCTACATCGATTACAAAAAAGCCTTTGATAGTGTCCCACACTCATGGCTCTTATATACACAACGATTGTATAAAATAAACCCTACACTTATCACATTTTTAGAAAGTACAATGCTGCATTGGAGAACTACACTACACCTCACACTCGACAGTGAAACCATCACGACTGACAAAATACAGATAAACCGGAGCATCTTCCAGGGTGACTCACTGAGCCCACTCTGGTTTTGTCTTGCACTAAATGCACTTTCCAACAGACTGAATAGCACAACTTACGGCTACACAATTAAACATAATAAAAGCTGCCACTACACGCTTTCACACTTACTCTACATGGACGACATGAAAATCTAAGTCTCCAGACAAACACAACTGCACCTATTACTTGATTTTACACAAACTTTTTCAAAAGACATACACATGCAATTTGGGTTGGACAAACGCAAAACCACTCACATTGAAAATGGAGTACTTAGGGAAGGAGGCTTCACATTAGATGAACCAGATCACATTACTTCTATGGAAAATGACGAATGTTACAAATATCTAGGATTTAAGCAAGCCAAGCTTCCGGAGCACAAACACATAAAGAATACACTCACTAAACAATATCTTCATAGGCTAGAGACAATACTTAAAACGCATTTAAATTCCAGAAATTTAATCAAGGCCATCAATACTTATGCCAAGCCAAGTACTCCTCTCGTACTCCTTTGGATCTTGAGGTACTTGAAAGGAAATAACATAGATTGCTTACAAAGCTTACAAAGCAAGAAAGCACCATTCACACGCAGCTTTTGAATAACTCACCCTGCCTCGATCAGAGGGAGGCAGAGCTCTTATTGATATAATAGATCTACACCAGAAACAGACCAGTCATCCAGAGAATTCTTTTACTCTAAACGACACACATCACCATTACACAAAGCAGTCTGCATGGCTGATACAAAATACACACCTTTGAATCTGAACAGCGTGCAGAACACCCATAACATTTCTACAACATGCACTAAACTTCAATCATGGCCCGGAAAGCAACTCCACAGTAGACATTCTTCAGACCTCAACCAGCCGCACGTCGACAAAAAAGCGTCGAACTTTTGGTTGAGTGAAGGGAGTCTCTTTGTGGAAGCTGAAGGAACCATAATTGCCAGACAAGACCAGGTTATTAACACTAAAAGCTACAGAAAACATACTATCAAAGATTCGACTGATGGGTCTTGCAGTAAATGCCATATCGCAGAGGAAACCATCCAACACGCCATATCCAGTTGCAAAATACTCACGCAGACAGATTATTTACACAGACATGACCAGGTAGCCAACATCATACATCAACATCTAGCTAAGATACAGAAGCTAAGGGACATTCACACTCCATACTATAATTATATTTCCGACACTATCTTAGAGAACACCACATATAAACTATATTTTGACAGAGCTATAATCACTGACAAAACTATTCCTCATAACAGACAAGACATTACATTAGTAGAAAAACAAACCAAATTGACTTACATAATTGATATCTCAATCCCCAAAGAACACAATTTACAAAAGACATACGCTGACAAAATCACTAATTATACGGATCTTGCACACGAAATAAAACGCCTTTGGGGAGTTAACAGAGTACACATTGTCCTTATTTTTCTTTCTGCCACTAGGGTTATTCCACACTCACTACACAAAAGCCTGTCAACACTAAATTTAAACCCACACTTATTCAAACCTTACAGAAAGCCACAACTCTAAACAACTGTCACATAGTAAGGAAATTCCTACACCCAAACATCAATACTCCCACGAGTGCGTAACTTTCCCTCCCTTGCATTTGAGTCCCTTGGGTCTCCCTCTGGGATTGGCTTCCGGACTTGATCCGAGTTTGACTTCCCCAAACAATAACAATAACAATAATAATTCTAGCGGACAAATGCTTTTCACCTTAACTTCTTCATCTCAACTAGCTTACTCTAATAACATTTTCTCATCAGTGTCGGTTGCATTTTGCTCTGCTACTCCAACAATCGGCAACACTTCAGAGATTGGTGCAGTGTGCAAAAATTCTTTTTTTCTTCTTTCATTGGTGGTAAAGATAAAAGCTCCACCTAGCATATGATTTTCAAATAATCCTTCTTCCCTAAAGATAACATTTCGAACTTTAAATGGGGGGAGAACCTATGGAGTGGTGCCTTCGCGGCTCATCTTCCCTACTCCAATTCGAACATGGTTTCAAAACGAATCTTCACTACTCCTGCAGATTCATGTGCTTACTCAAATTCCATGCAACAGTTCAATATATAAAAACTTTTTAATCATTAAATTTATAATTTAGAAAGCTGTAGAATGATAAGTCCGATCAATAGATGGCATTGCCCAACTACAATAAGTAGAACTTTGAATGTTGATGTCCACATGAACTGTCCTCACAGACACAGTTATAGGTAACTTCACATGTAAAATAATTTTCATAAAGTGAGGGGGGCTCACAAGTAATAGAACACATGCTAATATTTCAATTTAATTTCTCTTCTACATTAAGGTACAAGATATACAGAGTGTCCCAAATTGATTTATACACTCACTGAAACGTTATAGCCCAGCAACGAAATAAGATAGGAATATAAGTTTTGTTGCGCATGATTCAGAATGCGCCGGAAAAGCATAGCAGCACATTCATTGTTGTTCATTTGATTATAAACCAAAATGGTGGTGAGACTTTCATTCGATGAACGTAAATGGATACTGAAGTGTTATTGGAAAGTGTATTATGTTGTTGAGGTTCAACGACGTTGGACGGTTGACTTTGGTACACCACCGCCAGTAAGGGTAACAATAACAAAACTCCAAGACAACTTTGAAGACAAAAAACCGATAACAGATGTGGTGAAAGGTCGGTACGGAAGAAAGAGAAGTTCCACTGATAAAGAGAGTGTTGATGCCGTCATGGAGGTATTTGCACGATCCCCAAAGAAGTCAGTGAGGCAATACTCTCGTGAAATTGGTAACATCGAATTTTGCGAGGCCAAAAATGGAAGCCTTACATTCCGCGACATTGGTGTTTGGAGTGTACTGTGGCAGAAGGCGGACATTTTGAACATGTATGGGCTTAAGGAAGTTTAAAAAATAAAATACAATAACCCTTATATTTCTATCCCATTTCATTGCTGAGTTATTACGTTTCAAAGAGTGTATACATCGAAGGAGATGGAGCCAGAAACTGTGGACACAGATTAACAAGAACAACAGGAAAACACTATTCCACATCAAAGGTTTATTCCAACGTATGCGCATTTCGGCAGCCAAGCTGCCTTCCTCAGCGTATACAAGAGAAGTTCTGTTCTGAGAAGAGAACTTCTGTGGTCTGGTCAAGTTCTTGTATACGCTGAGGAAGGCAGCTTGGCTGCAACGGCAAGCATACGCTGGAATTAACCTTTGTTGTGGAATAGTGTTTTCCTGTTGTTCTTGTAAGTGTATACATCAATTTGGGACACCCTGTATGGATTTTATGTATTTGGTGTCGATGTCTCGTCAACCACCGCGATTGCATTCGGGTAGGGTGTGGTCTGTCTACACTGAAGCTCAAATAGACATGTTTTTGAATCGTTGTTAGGGTAAAACAACTTGCGTGGGAGGAGGCCTGATGTTCCTGAAGCTGGAGGCAACCCTAGGTGTATGGAGAAGCATGGAATAATGAGTGCACAAGGCTTTTCCCTGCAAATCACATTGTATACCACCTTTCTCCGCGATACTTTCACTGTTTACTTAAGATAACTTTGTCTTATAATCACTCTTACTTTTGTAAGGTGTTCGTCAACTGATTTCTGATTAGCAAATGGACTCTCTTGGCTTTAACTTTGTCATTTTAAAATCTGAAATGATCATATGGAGTCAATATTTGGTTATCTAAAGACCTCTATAAACCTTATATGTGCTGGAACCTTTTCTGGCTTTTTTTCTAAAGATGATTTTCCATGGCTTGTTCCAAAGTAATTCCATTCAACTGTGAATCCAAAGTTAATGAAATTTTTAAAATTTTTATATGAAGTGGTCTTTCCATTACTAAAGTTAAAAATATGCTTGACTGGTCTAATGTTTTTCTTCAGATAATCAATCAAATTTATTACAAAAGGCGTGAGTATGTATTGTAGGCTATCACATAGGAATTACTCAGTGATCACCCTTGTGCTCATATTCTTTAGTTCTTTTCCATCAAAATTTCATTTTGTAAGAGACCAAGTTCTGAAATTAAGGTGTTTTGCATCTGAAGATTGAAACATATTTTTGCTGCTTACATCAAGATAAGGATGACAGGAGATGGAACACTTCAGATATTGCTCCCCAAAAATTTGTATCCAAAATATTTTAACCGTTTTTGATGTAGATGGGCAGTGGAAACTAAATTTAAACCATGGATAAGCAGCATAGGAGTGTATCACACAAACAAGTGTTAGTTTAATCTAAGCATTAAACAAAATTTATGGAAGTCTAAATCAGAGCACTGAGAATGGGGCATCAAATTTTCGCCTATTTCCAAGAAGTTTATCCATGCCTTGATGTGCTTAAATGATTAATCAATAATCTTTTATGATACAGCTCAAAAATATTTTAACAATGCAAAAACACAAGCCTTATGCAGCACATAACTTTCAAAAAGTCTAAACAAAGTTGACACTTCTGCTAGGCTGGTTGTGAAACCAAGATGAGTTACCTCTCTTTGAGAGGCGTCAGAAATGCATCCAATAAAGATATTTAAATGCGAGCAGGGTGCCGAAATAATCGTTTTTTGCCTCAAAGACAATTACATTTTCATAAAAAACTAGTAATAAACAAGAAAAATGTCCTGTCCTTAAGATTTGAAACTTACTTGGCAGTAGACTTAGATAGTTATTTTTTAAAAAATTTTACCGTCCCTCCATCTTGAAAGACGAGTCAAATAAAATATATCTTAAAATAATATTATTTCAGAAAAATTTTCAATCGGCAACCTATCTTCTACCCATAGATTAGCCTGTGGAGCAGAAAAATTATTCATCAAATTTTTACTTTTCTACATATTTAATTAAATGTATCTCGCATGTTTACATAAATACCTCGTGTTCTTTGTCTTCGTTTATACATTAATTTAATTTTTTCTACTTGATGAAAATTTGAATTACATCTTTAATCCAATTTAACATTTTTCTTCAGTTTTAAATTCTCTTCCCATTGGAGGTGGGAGGGAGAATGATATACCTCAAGATAGGTGTTTAAGAATGCATATATTTTCTAAATTTCCTAAGTTTAATATAATTTAATAAAAGTTTGCATTTTTCATCACCTATTATAAAATTGATATTAAATTCTGTTTTACCCACATCATGTGATGCATTCACTGAATTCCAAACAAAGACAAATGAAGTGGTACGATTCAAAGTTTTTGCACCAGCCTCCGTCTGTTTCTATACTTCAAAATACATTTAATTATTATTTTATTACTATTATTATTTTATTAATAAAATATTAAAACACCACCGAGAACAGGTATGGTCATATGACCGACTAGAGAGTACCGGTGGATTATAGAAAAACAATAAAACTAAAACATAAAAATTGAAACAAAGGTTTACATAAAATAATACGGACAATATCAAAAGAAAAAAGAAAAAAGCAATAAAAACAAAAAGAAGTAACAAACTATAACATAAAAAACCAACAGAAAAATAAATTGACAAAAGAAAAAACCCGAAAAACCAGAAAAAAAATTTATTAGATAATTAATTAATAGCCTGACACTAAAATTATACTAAGGAGTCGGAAAGAACAAACCGCTTTAGCATCCGACGAAAGAAAGAATAAGGAGCAAGTGCACGAAGATCCAGAGGTAATGCGGCCCAAATGCTAATTCCAAAATAATATAAACAATTATTACGGTACTTTCTTTTAGCAGTGGGAAGAACAATATTCGAAGTTTGATGGGTAGAATAATTATGCTTAGAATGAACATAAGTTTAAGTAATAGGATTGGTAATATCCAATAATGAATTAAGAATCTTATACGAGGCTCATCTAGAAAATAAAGATAGAGTACATAGGATATAGTCAGATGGTAGACTGTGCTACGATAATTTTCACAGGGTTAACTTTCACTTTCATTCGTTAGCTTCTTTTGCTTATTCAGTAGTGGCGCCACATTGCATCATGTTTGAGTAACAGTTGTTTGATATGGTGATGCCAATTCCAAATCCCGCTAAATGCGAAATCTGATTTGTTTTTCGCCAAAAAAATTGTTGCTGTTTATGGTAATGTTATGAATTGACAAAATGTTGCAAAGTGGTATCGTGAATTTCGTGATGGGAAGCTGATGTTTATGATGAACCCCATATGGCACGTGTCACCACAGTGTTGTTGAAAAGCTTCAAGTGGGAAGTTCTGAATCATCCACTGTATAGTACGGACCTTCGATTCAGCGATTTTCACCTGTTTCTTTACCTGAAGAAGCATCTTGCTGGGAAATGGCGATGTGACATCCTTTTATGACACCAGAATACAAAAGCTTGTCCCCAGGCCCAATAAAACTTGGATAATGGTGGCAATTACATTGAAAAATGAGATTGGATAAAAGTACTTGATAGTAATGAAGGGTCTTATACAAAATTTTTTTTAGACCTGTCATGACGTTTGTATCTTTACTTTCTGGATGTGCCTCATATATGAAATAACTCGTTTGTAATAATACTAAATGTGACCTCGTAGGTATACCAGTAGCCTGGAAATAATGGAAACAGAAATATTCCGAGGAACAGTAAAGAGCACTCGAAGAAACCACTTTTGTAGTTTCAGATTCCTAACTAAATTAGAATCAGTGGTAATGCCCCAAAAAATCACATCGTAGCAAAGGTTAGACTGGATGAATGTATAGTATAACAATAGGAGGCTAGAGCGAGGTAAATAATACAACATAGAAATTATCTCCATATTCCGGTTTAACTTACTCATAAGAACATCAATATACTGATCTTATGCTAAGTCATGTTGAATCACCAGACCCAACGAATACTTTAACGAATCGGTAAGTCCAGTGGGTTTCCCATCATAGTATACAGCAGGAGAATTAGGGACAAAACGCTTATTGTGCTGATAGAATAACATAAATTTGGTCATTTCAATATTAACTTTAAGTTTGTTGTAGTTAAACCATTCAGATAGAGAATTAGCAACAGAGTATAATGTTGTAACTAGATCATTAGAATCTTTGTTGGCTAATAAAAAAGCAATGACATCGGCAAACATGATGGTTTTAGCGGAAAGCAAATTAGTGGGAAGGTCATTTATGAACAAAAAAAAAAAGGGGGGATAAAATCGAACCCTGATGTACGCTGCAAGACCTAAAGATGATAGACAATGAAATATTGCTAATGCACAAGTAATAGGACCTGTTATTAAGAAATCAGCGATCCACCTCAACAGGGTACCATATATGTGAAATTGACATTCTAGTTTAGACTGTAGCAGAGAAACACGGTAAAGAATCAAAAGCCTTTACAAAATCCACAATCAAGGCCCCAACCAACTTATTTTTCATCATCTCAGCGGAAATAAATTCAACAAGCTCATGGAAGGACCTGGGTAGATAAATAGAAACAAAAAGAGGGTCTGAACAAAAAGCGGTGCACCGCTACACCGCTGGTGCACCGGTCCATAGAAAACAAGGACGTGAGTTCCGTTTTCACTACAATACCACTCAAGGCAGTAAGATATTTTCCGCTTGCAAGCGAACCAACTTTTATCAACACCAACATTCTGTCTAATGCAGTCGGTCCAGACCATAGACAAATGAATGAAAGAGACTGGCAGTGACCTCCCCTCTACTGATGCCTTCGCGCCGCCATATTGAGATTGGCAAGAAACAGCTGATCGCCCGAGGCAATGCATGTGAATCAATCGGTTTGGTTTGGTTTGTTTGGTATTTACGTCCTTTTCAACATCTATGGTCATTTCAGGACAGCGTTATAGGGATGGCAAATTTTGCCTCGCAAGGGTCTTTTAACGTGCAGCCGGCAAACGACTACACGGGACCAACATCTTTACTTCCCTTCCGGAGGTAGTGCGTGATCTCAGGATTTTCTCCCTGAAAAAATTCTCGTCGTCCTCGCCCACGATCACGCATCCACTGAGCTAGTAAGGCCGATGTGAAACAATCACTTATTACAATATGTGGATTAATAAATTGATTATTTTTTTGAACTGGGAATTATTTCTTCCTTTTTTTTAATTTAAAATTTTAAAATATTTGTCTTTTGAATTTTGAATTGAATATTTTTGAATTGAGATTAAAATATTTTTATATTTAAATGAATGAAATATAAAATGTTTTTAAGGAATTTATTTTTTTAAAGAGACAAAAAATTAGTAAAAACAATCTTTTGCCTGCTGCTATTTTTTATAATTACGGAGATCGAATCCTGCAGTTGTAAATGTTGGGCATTCACTCCCTATTGATGCTAGCCTAGGCCCCATGCTCTCTCTCAATTTCTTCACTGAAAAAAGGGGTGACCAAAATTGCCCCATAGTACGAATTGAAAGTCTCCCTTACATTTCATTTATTTTTATCCGGCATGCACGGTTTTTTTTCTTAAAATGTACATTACTAAAAGAAAATTTGTCCCCCCCCCCAAAAAAAAAAAATTTGCCCAAGAAAAAAAATTAAGCGGTAACCAAAAAATGTCCCCCCACAAAAGAAGTTTTTCACCGGCAAAAAAAAATGTTTATCCTACAATATTGTACAAAAACCAATTTCCCTTACAAAGAACAAAACAAAAGAGTGCAGTAGTATGGTGTCAAATGGGTGAGGTGGTGTTGTATTCACTGAGGAGAACTTTATCCTGAAGAAAATTTTTTTGTTGGGGACTGTCTGATTAACAGATTTTTTTTTTGGAAAAGGGTTTTTTAATAAGTTTTATAAGTGTAATAAATTACCAATCCTATATTTTTTATTTTTAGTTTGAATCTGAAATATCTTTAGACCAGGTCGTGATGATGATGATGTTGTCATTTTGGATCACAACTTGAAGGTGGAGGAAAAAATTCAATTGTTGGAATCAGCTCTAAAGTGCTTGAAATTTGACTCTTTTAATAATCTGTCCATTTTCCCTACAATGTTAAATGCAAAACGAGATACACCTCATTTAAGTAAAGACGAACTACCAAGAGATGTGAGAAAAGATTTGTGGCTGCTATTAGACGTTATACAAAATTTTCCGACCCACGAGACATATTGGCTGATGGCTGTGGGGCATGGAAAAACAAAACTACTGAACACAAGGGGTATGATTTCACTTACAGAGCTTCTCGCGAAGCCTTGTTTATAACATACAGAAACGATGGGAGTAGAAATTTAGAGGTGGACATCGAAGTAGATGGGAAACCTTATGATCTAACTTTCTTATTGTATCACTTTGGTTAAGGTCAACCAAAACCTTTCCAGATTTTGAGCCACGGGTACGCCTGCACATCACACAGCACCCTATATTATCGAACAGCGCAGAGTACAATAAGAAAGTTGTTTGAAATTCTATTTATGTCCACCAAAAAAATTTTATATGAAGTCTCAAACAAAATTAGAGGGATTGATGCAAATTTATCCATGCTACCTCGTAACCGTCACCAGATTCTTTATGAACAATCCAAGAAAGAAACTAAAAATGATGACCCCATGTTTGCCATTCTGGAGAAGATGCAGAAATCGTACAAGGACTTTGTTAGATTATTTGTAATTTCAGATGGTTCACCTTTGGTCATCCTGTACAAGGATGAACAATTTAATGACATTATCAAATTATGCTGCCACAACAAGCCAGAAGAGTTAGCAGTGCTTTGTACGGATGTGACTTTTAAACTTGATGAGTATTCAACCTTTTCTGGTCATATATTTATCGTCTTATACCAAATAAATGCCACACATAGCAAACAGTATTGTTTTACAGGTCTTGTTTTAAAGGAACGGTTACTATTTAAGGAAATGCCCTAATTATTGTGTGCCCATTTCCAATTAAGTGAATAGAAATTTAACTAAAGCAATAATGAACTAATGTGTCATAGTTTAGAGACCTTTATATTGTTGTTGCAATTGAGCTGATTTAAATGTACAGTATACATATCTTTGATTTTTTTAATTGTTTTAGGTCCATTTTTCTTGCTGTTAACTACTTACAGAAATACACAACTACTGGTAAAGAATCAAGAAGAGGAACATTCACCAGTGGTGATTGGACCCGCTATGTTGTTCTGCATATAGGATAAGCGTACTTATACTTACTTTTTCCAGTTCTTATTGCATAGACACCCTGAATTAAGCACTGTAAAGGCCATTGGTAAAAAAACTCATCAACCATTAAAATAATAATTGCTAAGCATTCATTGTTTAAACATGTAAGACCCATTTAAAATTTAACCAATTTTGTTGTTAGGTTCTGATGATGAGCAAGTTCAGAAGAATGCGATCAAAAAGACATTTCCAAATGCAAAGCATCTGCTGTGTGGAATTCACCAGAAGAAAAGTATTCGGCACAAACTTCAGGAAATTGGGTAGACTGCAAAAACCATCAGCACCAATATTAGTGTAACAGTTTATTTAATTACTATAGAACCGCCATTTTCTCTCGGAATAGGCTCGGAAAGACTATAACTAAAATTAGATTTATTTTAAATTTGATTTCAACTAGCAGGGACTACAATCGCCATTTTTTCTCTAGTATTCAACCAATTTTCCTGGCTTAAAAAAGGACGTTAGTGAGATCTTAGTAAATAGATTTAAACGCTGCATATAAACGTAATGACTGTCATGACGAATTCAAGCAATATTGGCAGAGTAATAAAACTTACTGGAATCAAATTTCACAAAAATCTAATTTTAGTTATAGTCCTTCCGAGCCTGCAAAGCATTGGTGCCACTTTCTACTGTTATTAATGCTGCCTCTAGTAAGCTCTGCAGGCTCGGAAGGACTAGAGTAAAAAGTATTTCAGTTTTTTTTTCGAATAAATGCCGCAGTTTAATGTTTTGGGCATATAAATGTAAATGAATGCATGTAAATATTCTTTTGCCTTTCAGAAATGGCATACTGGTACGTGCGTAGATATCTTAATAGTAATGATATTTTATCACCTTTAGGATATCTTTGATTTCCCCCACGGGTTTTTGTACGAGAGTTCAGCAGAAAATGTTTACAAAAAGTTTGCAGATTTAGAAGTAAAATGGGAGACGATCGAAGAGAAAAGGTGAAATCAATATCATCAACTATTTTAACAAGCACAAGGTAAACGATTTGCTATATCATGTATCATACAAAGCTGCCATGGTACAAGTTGGGTTAAGCCTTTTTAAAATAACACTGTGGAAAGTATGAATAATTTGATCAAAAGCTGGCAAGGCTTCACAAAGTCTGACGCCAGTGATTTTATTGTTAGTTTTATTAAGCTTTTGGATGCCAATTTGTTGGAGGTAAATAAGGGGTGGTTAGGAATCTCAGATAGGTGTGCAGTAAAAACTGATTATAAATTTCTGATTCCTAAAACTGATGCTGCATTGCTGACGGAAGTGGAAAAACAGGCAATAATGAAAGCTGTGGGTAATTGCTTTATTGAAAAACCTCCCAAAAAAGGTGGGTTTTACACCGACGCCTGGAATCTTCAGCACTGATCTGCAAGTTGTTAGTCTTTCCCAAATTTACAGAATTACAGGTGCTGAACTGAAGGTTTAGAAAAAACACTTAACCTTTACAGAACTTCGAAATTTAAAAAGTAAGGCAGAAAGTCTTATTACGTCTAATTTTATCATGTCTGGATTCGAACCAAATACATACTTCGTAAAAAGTACTTCAAAAAGTCGTCCTCATTTGATTAGAACTGTTGAGAAAACAGGGAAAATCACTTGCACATGCAATAGGTTCAGAAATATTGCCAAATGTGCACACAGCCTAGCGGCAGCTGAGAAAACCAAAATCTTAATTTTATTTATTTAACTTTATTTGGAGGGAATTAGAAAAAATCTGACATCTCTTGTAACGCTTCACACCAGCACTTAAGGGCGTAGGAAAATGGTTTCCGCCACTACTACAAGTACTACTCCAGCAACAGAAGCACAAATTTCTGGAGTACGCATTAATCTTAGAGAACAAAGGGCAGTTGTGTTGACTAAGAAACCAGATGATCCAGTTTGCTTTAACCCCTTTGAAATAGTTAGGTACAGTGGCCATGTCAAGAAGTGTACTGGTTGTGGAAAAGGTATTTTGGATTTACCTATTGTGTATAACAACTTTTGCATTCAAAAGGTATGAATTATACTATTATCACAATCATATGTTGCAGGCGTGGGCACTAGCAGAAGGAAACAGGTATTTCCATGTCTCGGAAAGTTGCTTGGTGGGAAGAACGGGAAATATAATCAGTGATGACATTAAGAAGTGCCAAATTTACAAAACATTATGTTCGAAAGATTTCAGTTTCAGCTGTAAGATCCTTAAAGCTGAAGATAAATATATAATTTTAAATAAATTGGGTTATTTTTAAAAAAATTTTTTGTATTTTGCAAGTCCAAATTAAAAATTAACAATGTTAGTCGAAAATTTCAATTACGTTTCCATGTTGTAATGAATAAATAAATTGTTCTTATGAAATGTTGCATTCTTTAGTAAAACATTCTAATAAAAATTAAACATTTCTGAAATTATAAAATAAATACAATTGTTATAAAAGTAATAAAAATATAAATATTTTTCTCAATTTAAGAATATATTGTTTAAAAGTGAATGCTTAAAGAACCCTTGCAAGGCAAAATTTGCGGCCCCTATAACGCCGCTTTGAAATGACCAAGGCAGTTGAAAAGGGAGTTATTACCAAAAAAACCAAACCGTGCTATCTTGATCCCAAAGGCAAAAGTGTGCACAAAGCTGTAAATCCACCCATTTTGGTGACTTTCGGTGAAAATCATGAACGTTTGGCAACAAGTGTGCAGCTCCTGTTGACCTTTCCCATGGCGTGCAGATGTCGAACCACATTCGATTGTGATGTCTCCATGTCCGCCGCTAGTCCACGGGTGGTGCTGCCTGGGTTGGCTTCCACTTGTTGCCGCAGGGGTGCGTCATTCACTTTTTCGGGTCTTTTGCAGGTGATTTTGTCTCGAAATACCATTCGACAACCTTGCATTTCTGCTCTGTTGATAAAGCGGGTGCCATTTTTCAAAAATACGATTTTCATGCAGCGCCATTGCAACAATACAAACTCCACGAATTTAGAACTTCGATATGGCGCTGTTTCTGATTTTCTCTGCATATACGACGAGTTGCTTTAAATGATCCCACAGATAAAAGTCAAGTGGTGTGAGATCAGGTGATCTGGGTGGCCATCCTCTGAATTTTGAATGGATGCCATTGATGAGCATGAAGGATTCGTACGATGGATGGCTAACGTATTAATGATAAAGGGTAATATTCAATGTCCAGGATATTATAGTAGTTGGAATTGGCTTAAGTCTGTTGTTCAAAGCAATTTATCCACACACACAGTTGTTTTGTTACTTTGCGCGAAAGTTCATCAAAATATAGTCCTTTGCTTGCTCCCGAAACGCTTCATTTCGGCCACATATGTGCCCGAAACACGTCAATCCAGCCCCATATGTCCTCGAAACAATCAATCCAGCTACGTATGTGCCTGAAATAAAAAAAATCCACCCATTTGGGTGATTTTCGGTGATAATCATGAAAATTCGCCAGAAACAAGCCCCAGCCAACACGCCCAGCTCAGGTGGTGCGAGAAATCCGGTCTGAAGTGCTGAAAGAAAATTCCCCCACGCAGAGAAGTCTAGTCCAAAGGAAAGGTATTTCACAGGCAACAGTCTCCAGAATAATTAATGACAATCTTGGGCTGGAGCCCTAATTTTCATGATTATCACCGAAAATCAAACAAATGGGTGAATTTATGTATTTCGCGCACATACGTGGCTGGAATGACGTGTTTCGGGCACATACGTGGCTGGATTGACGTGTTTCGGGCACATATGTAGCCGAAATGACGTGTTTCGGGAGCAAGCGTAATACATTTTTTTTTCATAGTTACAAACATTTTCCTTAATGCTTATTTTTACAAAAACTTTACTTTTGGAGTTGTAATAAAGTATATCAATTAAAAAAATAAAAACTCCATTTAATTAAAAGAAATATAAATAAAAATAAATAATAAAAACAATGTGTACTTTAATCCATATTTGATTTTGACAACATCTTGTTTGATACAGACATCACCCGTTCAAAAATTTACAGACTTACAAACGTTCAAAAATTTATTTGAACCTGTCGCTGTAGTGCTTATCAGCCGTCTCAAAAAATTTTATTGAATGTTTAGAAGAGTTTGGTGCTTATTTGTATAGCCCATTTCTCTCGGATGAGAAACTTGAAGAAGAAACTCTCTGCAGGAAAGCGCAAACTCAATATTTTAAAATAATATCATGACCTTACGTTTGAAGAATTAAATCCAATTTTTCATTTATTAATTTCTTATAGAGGCATTCACGCCATGCTTTCGTTTGTTTCGTATGCAGCGCCAGCTAGCAAGGAGAGAAAAATACAGACCAAGCCGGTCACGTGATAATTTCGCATCAGGGCCTGTTTATCTAGCCGGCTTTGTGTAACAGTGTATGACCTTTCCGTTATCAGGCCTAAATCACCCAAATGGGTGGATTAACAGTTTCGTGCACACTTTTGGCAAACGTTCATGATTTTCACCGAAAGTCACCCACATTTCGGATATCCATCATCAGTGAGTGATTTACAGACGGGAAATACACATATACAGGGTGTTTTTGAATTGAGTACAGATTTTTTGGGAGATGATAGAAGAGGTCCTTAGAAGTATTTTTTGTCATATGAACACGGGGTCCCCGCAGCTCCGTTTACTTAAATTTATATAAAAGTGAATGCTATAAAAGTAATAAAAATATAAATTTTTTTTAAATTTAAAAATATATTTTTAAAATATTTGATAAAAAAATGTTACAAAAAAGGATGGAAAAAATCTATTGCCTCAGCCTGGTGCAACGGTGCACCGCTTTTTGTACAGAGCCAGAAAAGGATGAAAAATTGCCAAATGACAGGCGGTAGAATACTGTTAAAATACGTTTATGAATTCGTGTTACATAAAAAAATTCAAAATCCTGAGTAATCTCAGAACATGAACTTAAGATTGTACTATTATAAGAAATTTCAACATAAACGCACATTCCACCAGCGCTTATACTGCTCCTATTTATAAAAAAGGCCCGATAACCCGGTAAAGGGGGGATGCGAGAAGCATCCCGACATTATGTTTCAACTAGAATTATCAAAATAGGTTTCATAAATAAAGATTTAAGATTAATTAGCAACAGATGGAAGTTAGCTGAAACAATCCAGATATTACGGAAATAATCCGAGAAGAACTTCCTTGCAGTAGATAAATTAATAATCTTTCAATTCGCAGCATCCAAAGAGATTAGAGGCAAGAATTCATCATGGTAAGCCATACATAATAAACAAAAAGGAAAAATATTAAAAAACGAAAATCTACGTTAAGGGCAAGGGAAATTTTAAAAGATAGGTCTAAAGTATCCAGTGATGCTCCCCGGTGGTGAAGATGGATAACATTTTAATCTGAGACAGAACAACAAGAGCGTAAGTAAAGTCCCGGGCAAAGTGTGCAATATAAGTAGGTTAATTAAGAATGATGGTTCCATCCCACCTCTGAGGATTATAAAACAAAATTGAATTTGTAACAAAACGTAGAATTTCTGTTGTTCGGGATTTCCTTAGAAGTTAACATTTTCTTGGAAATATTTAATAATGATCAGTAACTGGAGATATGGAGAGTTAGCATACTATTGTGAAAGAGTGAAGGCTGACAGAGGACGCAGTCCCTTCGTTCGAGCTACAGTTGACGACATAACCAATAGCAAAGCATACACGAACTCAACTCTTCATACCAATAACCATATGGTGTTATGTTCTGTAATAATCTTTCGAAGGATTATAACAATAATTCATATCTATCGAAATGCCAGCGAAGAAATGAATGAATATTGGGCAGAGATGACAAAAAGTTTTCCGGGCATCGGAAATATCTGAAAAACTGCTTCGTCTATAGACGGAAGTTGTAAAATTACTGAAAACAAATTTATTATTCAACTTCATGAGGTTGTTCTGTTTAACCTACAACTGTAATTATCTCGGGCAATGTCGGGTGCCTCTGCTAGTATATAAATAAAAATAAAATCAACATACAATGAAAAAAAAGAGCCGAAGTGCTTGCAGGGAAAAAATAGTTATTTATCATTTGAAATTAACAGTTTTAGCTAACTAAGAATTGGAGAACCAATAAAGAACAAACAGAGGCTAAGAGGAATTACAACTACAGACCAGATACATCTATAATCAACCAGGAATGATAATGTGGCGAGCAGAGTCGCAGTCTTCAGTTTGCTTTACGACAATTGTTTTTTGTTTACGGTTATGTTAATTAGGGATTAAATGGGAAAGGGTTGAGTGCTGGCAGAGGGTCCTGTTATTCGTTTCCTAGTGTTGAGTATAATTGTTCATTGAGCAAATTTTATTTTATTCTAAGAAAATCCGAAATTATTCTCCGTCAGTTAACAAATTTAATGTAAGCTAGTGGAATCTTGACTTTTGACTTTTTTTTTCACGTGGGGAAAAAAAGCCACGGGAAGGATGAGTCATACTTAGGACACTCGAGTCCCCCCTCTCCCTCCTTAGGAAACTCGAGTTCGTTTGCTCCCTCCTACCTTGGATCTTATATTGTTCCAAGCTCCTACACTCTACTCTCTATTAGTGATGAGCTAAGTCGTGATTCTACGTTCACAGGTATAACTGTGACTGCTACTTTTTGATATCAGTGATTTTTACCTGTGAACGTGAAATCACGACTTGTTTTTTTCCTGCTCCTTAGACAAACGGAGATGATGATGCACTACTATTAATCATTAAAGAGAACGTGGTGGCGAAGTAAACATTGTTTGATTGGTATAAACAGGAGTTTATTAAAGAGTATATAATCTATAACGACGCCTTGGTCAAATAAAATGGAGAGTAGTATATTATTTAGTTTTTGTAAACTTGTATTATCGTGACTAATTCACTCCCCTTTAAAAAATAAATTACTTGTTAACTTGTGAATTTACCCCCCCCCCC
>JAHWFO010011432.1:43649-62798 GCA_023313115.1 Rhysida immarginata
CGTTAGCAACCATGTAATGGTAGAGTAGTGTGGTCAATTTATTTTTATTTTTAAATGAATTTTTTTTGGGCTTGATTTATAAAGCAGATTTGTCAAGCTTAATGTTAAACATATTTTATTTTAAGACAACTGTATGTGAATGAGGGTAACTTTTCATGCAGCAATTCACTTTGTGCAGTTATCTTTTTTCTAAGCTGAACTTTAGCTTTTATTCTTTTAAAAGCATTTTTCCTTTTGGTTGTTGGACACACAATTGACCTTTATCCCCTTGATTGTGATTGGTTGCCAGTAAACGTCATTGATTTTTTTACAAAATGCAAATGGCGGGCACTGGACGTGTTAACGGCATTTTTTGACTGTATCTTAAGTAAAAGTTTTAATTGTTGTTGTTCAAAATTTTTATTGCTATGGTTAAATATTGTTGTATTCCCAATTGTCAGAGTGAGGAGAAAGAAATAAACATCATTAGAAAATAATTTTATAGGTAATTTGGAAAACACTATGAAATTAAAATTATGAAAGGTTATCAGTAAACATTTAAATCATTATATTTTGCAAATTTCAGGTTAATTTATAAAGATAATAATAAAAATATTTAAAGTAGTAAAAACCTATGAAAAAAAAAGTGAATTTTACTCAAATCACAAATGCTTACAACACGACCAAGGGACGCCATTTTTTATGTGGTCATGTGGGTAGGCAAGGCTACGAATGCTAAGAAAGAGTGTGAGAACGAGAGTTTATGATAAAGGTCAATTAATTTCAATAACTTTTGTTAGCTGTGTTTAGATAACGTTCTGCAGTTAGATTTCCTTAGCAATACAGTATGCTTACCTTAACTCATTGATACTGATGATTTTTTGTTGTGACTAGTTCACATACATTTGTTTTATTAAAGCTTTACATTAATAATTTTTTATATTTCCTTAAAGCTTTTATTGGGAAGATCGCTCATGATTCTTGACTCAATGAATTGTCATTTTAATGTCTCTTGGGAAATTAAAGGTTATATTATCATTTGTAATGCTTGTTGACTTTATTTTATTATCTGCAAAACATTATAGCTGCACCACTTATATATAACCACTTAAGATTTAGATTTAGCATAATTTTGTTTATCTCAAAATTTAATTAAACATAACGCAATGTCCACTCTAAACGATGTTTAGATTTTAAAATCCACTATACTTTATTAATGCCAATTTCTTATTTAATTTTAACTTCGCTAATGTTGTGAGGATATCTTTTACCTAGCATTTTCTTAAAACTTTATTGAACATTAAAACTTATCTATTTTTCTTTTATTTATGAATAAAGTTAAGAGATTACATTTTTAATGTTAAAACTTTTAACGGTTTTTGGGTGCTATTTATTTAGTTATTTGACTTCGTCATAATTGGTGTTGTAAGTAATTTTATTAACCAGCAACGGTGTCACACCATTACATTTGTTGCTATCTTTAAATAAAATAAAATAATAACGCTTTTAATTACAATATTACACTAGCACCCCAATGGAGCTAATTTTTCTTTCGCTTTAGCCTCACTAATCTTCCAAGTTTCCTCACAATCGCAGAATGCAATCCACGTGCTCTTGAGAGAAATTGGCCAATAGCGACACCATAGAAGAGTTGTTCCCTTCTATTACTATAAAGAAAGAAATCCTGAGCACTGAAACGTCATATATTGTTATTCATCATAAGAAGTTATTGATAATCGTATTTCTACGAATAAAAAGCCGTAAATTATGACTTCTTATGGTCATGTAATAATGCAAGACGTTTCAGTACGCAGGCTTTTTTTAATAGTCCATCCAGCCTTAGTTTCCGCGACATATTGTTATGTATTATTAAATTTTTGTTGTAACACTGTCCAACAATTGAAACTGTCATCACATTTCGCGCAAACTAAGCCTGTAAATGTTGCTGACAGAGACCATGTTTTCTTCTAACAACTTGGTTGGAAACAACGAAGGTTGGATTTTGCTCAAACCCCGATAGTCAGGTGACTTTTGACTGCCCACTTTGGCGTCCAGTTCATTTAACTTGACTTCACTCGAACGTTACGAGACAACTCCGTAAAGACTGGACATTTGACGATTGGCCTATTTAATTTCTATAATTGTTCTTGTGTAGCACCCTCTGAGAAGAAGAATATTGCCAAGGAACGATTATGGCTGATCTTTTCAGACAAGTTAATAATAACTTTTATTCTTGTTGCTACCCTCCCATACCTTTGCCTGATTTTTGACTTCAGTATTTTGCAGCAAAAAATCTTTCTAACATTTTCATTTGACAGGAGTAAAGAATTGAGTGTTTGCAGTACAACATGATTAGATATAAGCAAACAACCAGTTACGGCTTTATTTCCAGTTTCTCAGGAACAGTGTTTAAACGGCAAGTCTTTGAGCTGGATCTGTATCTTCAGGAGAAGAAAGAAATCCGCAAGACTATCTGTCGAATAGGGCGGTGCAGAGGCGATAAATGTTGTGCTTGGCGAGAAACTCACGAACATGAGAGGCTGCTTGGTCGTCGTGGAGAATCGAATTATTCGCATATCACAGATGGGATCGCTTTCACTGAATGTTCTCCCTCAAACAAAGGCGTTTATAAAAAAAAGGGGCGTCGCTTTAGGTTTTTACTTCCTTTAATGCGTTACGCGACTCCTGGCATGCACCGAGATCATATATATTGCTTAGGGGTCATTTACAAAATAAGTTCTCTTGACGGAGGGAGGGGGATTTCTAAAGTGTGACAAAAGTAAATAGTAAAATAAGAGGGGAGAGAGGGGCTTGCACATTCGCTGTTAATGCTGGTATTAGAAAGGAAAGCTTGCAACATTTATAAAAATTGGTTTGTGAAGATATGGTACCCAACGAGATTTGGCAGACATTGAACGTGAGATGAGTGTAGATACTTGGAGCCATAGAGCAAATATCAACGAAGCACCACATTCTTCAAATATTCAAGGGCAGCTGTTATTAAAGTGTTTAAAGACAAGACTGTCAGCCAAAAACCTGGATTTGAACATTCAACTTGGTCGACGAGTGAATGCTTGGTCGGAAAATATTTTGCACATAATGAAATGGTTGACACAAGCCCTGTTCACGTCGTAAATGAACTCCACACAACAGCGAATAATTGAGAAATCGACAGCAGGGATCTTGAGATATGCGAAATACACAAATGGCGCTACCAGCTGGTTAAAAGATTAAGGTGGGCAGATGTTCTTTCAAACACCGTCAGCGCACGCATAGACAGCAGAGATGGAAGGCAATTATCACGGTCAGCAATGGACAGTGTGTTTGTTGTGGAAAGAAGGGGTTTCAGGAGGTGAAACCCATCGTGGTATGGTGTAGGTGTGCGGTGACAAGGCACCATCAGAGAGAACAGTTGTGCTCCGCTGGTTGGCTGGTTTGGCAAGTTCAACAATGAACAAGAAAATGTGGAGTCGAAGATGAGAGTGCTGGACGAGCTTCAACATCGTTTACAGCACCAAATATGGATGCCATGTCGAGTTTGATTATGGCGAACAGGCACATGATACACTGATTGGAAGAAAGTAATTGGACACCTATCCACCCGGCAAAAAATGGACCTTTCCGCTACTACACGTGTCACTATTATATGGAAATGCAAAGATGGTCATCAGACAACACCATTGACTCTAATTGAAGCATAATGCCGCGACAGGCAGAGCTGAAAGAGTTCGAAAAAGGTGTAGTGGTTGGAATGTCGCTTCAAGGTGCATCCATAAGAGAGATTGCCAGCAGCTGGAACCACCCGAAATCAACAGTGGTATATGTGCTGAAGAAGTACAGGACCAATGGGCATTGTACGAATGCACGAAGGCCTGGTCGTCCACCCGGATTGACCGACGGGGACCCGACTGTAGCCGGAGATAGGGAAGAACCGACGTTCGACGATGACCACTATCGCTGGGGAATTCCGGCAGGCATCTGGATGTCACATATCCACCAAGACCCTCCGAAAAGAGGGCCACATGCTGGGCTATCACAACAGAGCAACAGTCCACAAGCCGCTAGTCACACTGGCGAACAAAACGAACAGACTGCAATGGGCCAGGGAACGCAAAGATTGGACCGTTGAAGACTGGAGACGTGTTCTCTGGAGCGTTGAATCCCGCTTCACATTGTTTCGATCAGATGGCAGAGTTTGAGTGTGGCGTTTACCTGGAGAACGGCTCCTTCCTGAGTGTATCATCCCAACAGTGAAGTTCGGCGGAGGAGGAATTATTGTGTGGGGCTGTTTTTCTTGGTATGGCCTAGGCCCGCGTTAGTGAAGGTGGAAGGCACCATGAGGGTATGGACTACACTACCATCCTGAACAGTTCCGTTCTCCCAACGCTTTTGCAAACCTACGGTCTAGAGCCATGCCTGTACCAAGATGACAATGCCAGGCCACATGTTGCAGCTCATACCCTGCAATGGTATGCCGATAATAATGTTGAACGCATGCAGTGGCCAGCCGAGAGCCCCGACCTGAGTCCCATCGAACATCTGTGGGATGAAGTCGAGCATCGGTTGAGGGGTAGTAGCCCACTCCCCAAAACACTACCTGAACTGTGGACGGCTATACGGGACATTTGTCGGGAGATTTAGTGGGGGTCGTACGTAATCTTGTGGAAAGCATGCCCCAGAGTATGTTCGCCATGATTGTAGCCAGAGGGGGGCCGACAGGATATTAGCTGTTATCAATAAAAGCAAATAAACGCACTGGGCGAGATGTTCAATTACTTTCTTCCAATCAGTGTATTTGATGCGCTGCAGAAAAAAACGGGAATTGCAGGCTATTGTCCGCAGATGGTGCAGCAACCTACCCAAGGAATGGTCCTCTCAAAAGACCTCTGAACGCCCTGTTCTTCGTAAATTGTATTGTAAAGGTTATGAAAACCTAACGTCTGTTCGCACACCCTTGTTATCTGCAGGTTACAAGAGAAAACCTCTGCATTTTGCACAGAATAGTTGATAATTGGAAAAATAACATGAATTTGCGTTTCATAAATTAATTTCAAACATTCAGAACTAACCAAAAGTTTTGAAAACTTTATTTATTTTCTCATTTTTCAATATAATCGCATTTGTTTAAGCAGCCCCAATGTGCTACCTGCTTTTGTGTACCTATTTCAAGAAATTCGTTCAGCTGATTGTGAAGCCACTTTCGGGCAGTGCTTGTCTTTTCATGGTTAGTCTGTAAAACTCTAAGGAACTTCTTTAGCAGACTGAGCAAACCATTAGACCGTTGTTAGGTTTGGGCTTTAAAGATGATGTTTTGCGATTCTCCATGGGCAACCTGAATCTAATGACGAGAGCATGATGTGAAAACACACATCACTGGTGAGAAAATAATTTTCAGTCGCGAAAATTACAACGATTTGAGATAGGCATGGCGTTCTGGCATAAGCATGGCGTTATCATATGTCATTTCTTTCCCAAAACCAAGCAGAAGCGCAATGTGCGACATGAAACCTGATTATCTTGTTCGAAGTTGACTGTGCGATCAGTTGAACAAGTTTTTGACATAGGTATATAGAACCACTAAGTAAAACGATGCGGCAATTATGTTGAAAAATTAGGCATTGAGCAAAATTTCCCAAATACAATTTGAGTTGCTTTGAATGTTTGAAATTATATATGGAACGCAAATACTCTTTAATTTCCGATTCTCCCTCGTGTGAGGGCACATGAATCACGTTTTTAGGTACACCAAACAGATTGGTGGTGAGAATTTGAGGGAAGTAGCACGAAGGAATGAACTCCTAATGATTACTACAACTATTCAAGCTGGTGGATACAGCGTTATGGTTTAGGACATGTTTCCCTGATATTCCTTGGGTTTCTTAATTCGTGTTGATCAATTTCTGAATCGGCCTGCACATGGCTACTTATCTTGTTTGATGAAATAGATAACGAGTCTTGCCATTGTACTCATGCCCCTATCCTCTTACAATCTCTGGATCCCAATTCCAATGAGCATTTGTAGGAGGAAGTTGAAAATCCACCAGATAGCTGGATTCACAACCATCAAATCTGACAACAGGAAAGTGCTACTCGTCAAACATAGTCTCACATTCTCCAAACCACTTATCACCACATGGAGTAGTGTCAAGAAGGATCGACCAGGTATTAAGGGCAAAAGTTGGCCAAACAAAATACGGAGAAGGTGGTCATAATAAATTGACCACTAAGAAAATTGCCTCTGGTTTCGCACGTGTTTATGGCTTCTTTAAATGTGAAAGATTTTCGTCTTTAAGGGGGATGTTTGAATACACTGAGTACGTTCAGTTAGGGAGGGAGAGTTTGTGTAATGTTACAAAGTGTTCAAAGGGGAGGCAGTGAATTGTGTCATTTTAGCGAACGTATTTTGTTAATGACCCCTTACCGGTACAGGTGGCATTATTTTAATAATGTCAGCTTCTAACAGGAAATTCGTGTAAAGCCTCTGTGTTTGCATACTTTGTAGAAGGTAGCCACTGAGGAATTGCACAAGATTCTTTTTCTGTTCGCTTGGAAATGATGATTACTATTTCTAAGCAAGTTAGGTACCTTTTTTTAAAACAGAACTAGTCTGGGATCTTTTTCATACAACCTCGTATATGCTTATCAGTGCCAATATATAAACAACTTCTTACATAAGCATGTTAATACAATTTTAAACAATTTAAAACTGAGATTTTATTAATAAGTAAATCAGAGATTACAAAATTGAAATCAATCTACAAATCTCGGTCTAAAGGTTGGATTACCAGGATGTAATGCTGCAAACATAAAGACTTCTACAAACATCCTTCCAATTAGAGTATAAGGTTTCATAACTTTCACTGCATGTTTGAATGCTTTAGATAAGGTAATCATATTTTCCTTTTCCTTTGATGTGATATCGGGCAAGTCAACAGCCTCATTCACTTCGCGAATACATTGATTGTAAGTCTAGGAAATCTGGTACGCCTAAAATGATAAAATGTATAGTTATAGGATTACATTCTATTCTGCTTTAATTCTAGCGTCAAACAATATTAAGCACATACTAAAATAAATTTTATAGAATTTTTGATTTACTTGAAAATAAGCCTTTTCCAGAGACATCTCCAAATCTTCATTGTCTTTATTCCACTCTGCATCTCGTTTCATCCAATCTTCATCTGCATAATCGGTGCAAAAATCAATTACTTCAAAAGTCACAGAATCTCGGGCTATATTGTCATTGTTCGGTAATGTAGCATTCAATGCTGATAAAAGTTGATTGTAGTATAACCGGAAATTGTTAATTATTTTTTGATGTCCAAGCGCATCAGATTTTTTTATATCATAGTATCCATTAACGTAATCAAATGCAAATATGAAGAAAAAAACGATTGACGACTTCACGTTCATCTGAGAGAAGGTAAAAATAAAAAAAAATTATGTTTAAACTAAATGTATATGTGTAAGGTTGCAGAATTTTTATGAATATTTATTAAAATAATATTTAGATATGTGAAGATATGGAAATTATCATTCAATGATTATATAAGCATTTGCATTGTTATGTTGGAACTAAATTTCAGAAAATTATGTGACTAAAGTGCAACCCAGACTAAAGAAAGATTTATAAAGATTAAAATATTATTTGCGAAATAATTTTTTTATTCTATAAAGAATCTCTGAAAGTTGCCAAGTCATTTTACAAGAAGTAAACAGGTTTGGTGTCTCACTTTGGAGGAGGAAGGTTGAAACTCAGATGACACGAAGTCAGATCAAATGAATCTGATAATCAGAAATTAATTCTTCTGATTGGCTTTTGAAAGAAGGCATGATTTTGTGGTTGCAGAGATATTTTCGACAGAAAATCAGTATCCAACTAATTCAGATGTTGCCTTACTCAAGTGATTTTGATTAGGTCTTCATTTTATAAACAGTTGCTGTTCACAGAGTGAGAAATCCAAAATGCTTTATTTCTTTTATATGCATTAAATGGACACTATTTTTTTGGTTTGAAACCCAATGACTTTTTTTGATGAGAGGTGAAAGTGGAACACCCACTTAAAAAATTATCTAAAGTCCCCATAGAATGCAGTTAGTATCTTCCCTTGTGTTTGCAACCACATCCTGAGGCCTGGACATGAAGATATAAAGAACATCATTTTCAGACCAAGAGTGAAGAAGATGAGAGACCCAAGAACCCATTACTTCGGAGACTAGCCATGGACAGCCTAGCAGAGTTGTGTAATCGATAAGATAAGTTGCTAATGAATTCCATAAGGCCGAGTTTCATACACTCATTAGTACACACATTTGTTTGTTACACATAATAGTTTTACTATATTGATTGACACACATATTTTATCTAAATTTTATATATATTTGGAAACATTTATTTACAACTAATTTTATTTAAGAGATTAAAATTGACATTTATTAAAGCTAGAAAATCTTATACCATCTTATGAAAAATATTTCCCTTAAGATATTCTTAGAATCTGATTTATACAGTTACATATTGAACTGAATTAGACAAGTATGTAAATTCTCATTTTTAAATTGTCACCTGAACAATAAGATTCATTTTCAATGTAGAAATTTGTATGGTATGATTCATGCGGTTGTTGAGAAAATTTTGATAGAATTTTGAAGATAAAAAAGCTACATAAAATAAGTTTTAAGTACTTAAAAAAATGCTATAAAATCAGAATTGGTTATCTGATTAAATTGAATAATTGGATTAAATGTTGATTTTAACAGTTATTATAATAATCATTTGGTTATACAAAATTATTTGGATAATAGAGAAATATTGCAATTTTAGTGTTATTGAAAAGCATTAATCAGAATTTATTTTACCTTTCAGTATTATCATTCTTTCAAACTAAATTGATTCATGTACCAAAATAGACAGCATTATCTCTTTAATTCTTTAATTCTCTTATTTACACCATTTTACATTGTTAATTGTTTTTTACATAGTTAATAAATATATTTTTGTTAATATTACAATTTGGTGATGTTTAATGGTTTAATTAATTACATAAGTTTGCTTCTACTAGCCGAACTTGTGTTGGATGTTTAAGTTATGTAACAGGGACAACCGACTTGAATCTAAATTATTCATAATTTTTTTTATCACTTTAGAACCTCATTCCAAATTCTAAATTAACTATTCGATATTATCGACTCTCCAAAACCCTTACAATAGGTACCATCTACAGTACAAAATCTTGTTTTGGGCAATCTCCAATTTCAAGTTGAAAGTAACCCTGATTGGCATCAAGGACGCTGAAAAATTTTGATTTTCCTAATTGCGACAATGATTCTCTTATGTTTGGTAGTGGAAAAATGTCTGGAACAGTAACCTTATTCAATTTTCAATAATAGACATCTTTCAGTCTTTCAATGGACATCCTTTCAATCTTTTTTCTTAACAAGGAGCGCTGGTGCTGTCCAGGGCACCAAACTTCTTTCTATTACATCATGCTCTAATAATATATTAACCATATCTCTCATGATATCTTGCTGTGAGTAAGGTACTCTATATGGTGCCTGAGCAATGAGAGAGGATGTGCCTGTGTCAACCTTATGACCTCTCAATTTAAAACAGCCTATGTCATAATCATGCCAAGAAAATATATCTGCATAAGAATATAACAATTTTTCTAAAGATTCCCTTTTTTCTCCTGTTAGATGATCCAAATGAAATAATTTAAAAAATTCTTCCTTAATAATTTTGTGTTCTACACGTTCCTCCACTACATTATTTGACTCAACTAATTCCTCCTCTGCTTCATATAATTCTCCAATGATTTTTTCTTTATTCAATATTATACTCTCTCCTGAATAATTCATTAAACGAATAGGAATGGTATTAGAATTAGGAATTTTGACCAAAACTTTAGCTCCTATTAAACCTGGTTCATTAATGTCCCTTGGCTCCAACACTGCAATTCGTATGAGATTTGTTTATCAGACTTCCTTCAAATACAATTTCAGAATGAGGTGGAATGGTTACTTTCTTCTCACAATGCACTGGAACTGCCTCAATGTATTCTCAAATATTTGCAATCTCATTATTACTTCAATTATTTGTTCTAACAACACAATTATCAAATGGAATTTTCTTTACTTTGTCATTGAGTATACTCTTATTAAAATCTATAATAAATCCAAATTTTTGCAAACTGTCCCGTCCCATGATGGCATAATAATTAATACTTTGTTTTTGATCCCAAATATAGCATTTTAATAAATACTTTCTATCACCAAATTGAAATTTAATCAAATAATTTCCCTTTGAATAAAACTTGTGTCCTGTGACACTAATTAAACTGATGGGTGGTTCATTCACGTCAGAGATATCATAATGCATGGCCATCAATTTTTCTAACATGGTCTCGCTCAATAGAGTGACCTTAGCTTTGTTATCTATGAGAAATTTTACTCTTAATGACCTGGCATATCTTGTCATCAGTACTTCATTTGCATCTGTAGATTCAGTAGCAAGTACACGAGTTGTTTGTTTATTCTCTGGCTTTATTTCCTCTCCCCTTGGAAAAGAAGAGCTTTGCACGTTTTTTGTCTGCGTGCCTCTATTCATGCCAATTGATTCCTTAATCGATTCTGTATCCACCTTAAAATATGGTCTGTGCCCTGATTTGTATTTTGTACGACAATTCCACTGAATATGACCTCTCTTTTTACAGTATCAGCACAACATTCTTCTTCGCTTTCTACGTTTACAAAATCTAATAATATGCCCAATTTGTTTACAAAAGTAACACCTATTAGTTTTATGTCTGTTGTATCCTACCTAAGTGACCTCCTCTCTTTGATCAGTGAAAGCTTAAGTATTCTCTTTCTTAATCCCAGTTCCTAATACAGTGAAACCTTTTTTTCAATTGAAAAATGGAAGGAAAAATTCTGCGACCCGGATTCGAACCAGGAACCTCGACTATCATGGCCGATGCCTGTACCAGTTGGGCTATCGCAGACACCACGGACAGCCAAGCTGTCTCAAGGTGTCTTAAAGACAACCAAGTTGTCACGGTTGAAAGCCCAATGGGAGACGGGAACCTAGTCCGCATATCGAGAATTTCTCCACTCCAAACCATCAGAAAGTTGATGAACTCACAAGAGAATAATTATAATTATTAACTGGAGACGTATCTCCAGTTAATAGTTATTATTATTCTACAGTGAATCCTCATTAAGCCGACCAGCAATGGTTCCACGTAATAGTGGTCGTTTGGAGAGGTGGTCTTCTTAAAGAATTGGGGAGAGGAGGGGGTGCGTAATTTATAAAGTTTCATTGTTTCAATTATTTAACATTATAAGGATATAATCTGATGATATACAAAGCTTACTCTTTTGGTTTCATTTATTATTTTAGAGATTTGCATAATGGACTAAAGTTTTAATAATGAATTTGAATGAAATTTTCATAACTTTATGTAATAATGTGGCTATTCAAAATAAACAATACGTGAAAACAAAATATTAATACCTAAAACATGTATAATTACATAGCAATAAAAGTGATCCCAATTATTGGATCAAAAATTTCCCCTATTCTTTGTTGAAAAACTGCAACATTGAAGTTTATTTTTTTCTGCTCAACATTTTACGTACTGTAACCTGTTGATATTCTTTTTTCACCTCTTCAAACAAATGCAGCAAGTTTTTACTTGGTCTTGTAGCGATAAAAAACAAAGTTTTCTTTTTGACATGGTGACAATAGAGTGAAAATGAAATGTGATGTGAAGAGTGAAAGTGATGTAAAGTGAGCGCAACACGTGCATTCTCAACTGCAGTCACATGTTGAGCTCTTCCTAACTGTAAGATAAAGCAGCGGTGTGAGTGAATGCCACTATTACACAAAGCAAAGAAACAGATTGAACAATGCTCAGTTTCCTACTCCTCCTTCAAAAAAATGAGCATACTCTTTAAATTAGAGGAAGTGGCAATATTAACGCTTCAATCCCAAGACCAACGACCACCCATTTCAGGCACCAATCATTGATGTTCCCTCTTTAAACCGACCAGTGAACATGGCAAAATCAAGTCATGGCAATCTTGACTCGATTTTGCCAAGTCTACTGGTCGGTTTAAAGAGGGTATATTGATGGATGGTGCCTGAAATGGATGGTCGTTGGTCGAGTAAAGAGGTGGTCGCCTTAAAGAGGGAAAAATGCATTATACCTATGAGACAATAATTCCATGCCAAGGAAAAGTGGTCGAGTTAAGAGGGGGTCGTGTTAAAGAAGTGGTCGAGAATAGAGGTTTCATTGTACATGAATGGCACACCTTTTCTTAGACAATTTTCTTTCTGTCTCTTCTGCCTCCTTTGCATGCTCTATACTTTCTTGAAAATTATTTGGCCTTCTAAATAATACAGTTTCTTGCTTTGCAGGTAATAAACCATCAATGAATTTCTCTTTAACCTGTTCCTCCATAACTTCTAATGGAAAGGTTTTCCTGATTTGAGCCTCTGCACCATTTGCTTTCAGTGGAATTTTTAATTTTTCCCTGAGAGCTCTAACGCTCATAGCAAATTCACTAACTGTCTCATTATCACTTTGACAACATTCCCTAAATAAAATTTTAATTTCACTTTTGATATCTTTCTTAAATCGCTTTATTATCACCTGTTTAAAATTTTCATACTCAATAACATTTTCCATAGCCTTATCTTCTCTGCAGAAAAACAATTCTGGCCCTGTTTATTTGATTTTTGCCATGATTAATTTTATATTTGGATTCCAATTGATAATTACTCCTATATCATCTATTTTTGGAAAAATGCAATTGGATCTGTAGACACATCATAATCAGCAATCTCTTTTGCCAAAGCAAAAGACGCATATAAAGGAGCTGGGCCTGGGGCCACTCGTGCTTGAACATTTGCATGGGGCTGAGCCAATGGTGGGGATGGAGCTGGTCCAGGTGCTCTAATCTGATTCTGATTTATTTTAAATTTGAAGTTTTTAAACAATAGAAAAATATCTTATGTTATCACCGCTTGCCGATACTGGACTTAGAATTAAAATTTTTATCTATCAATCTTAATAACAACCTCCTATTTAACCACCATATTATTTTCAAAAGTTTTTATTAGCACTAATTAAATCTCTTAAATTAATATCCATACCAAAATACAACTGAGTTTTAATCCAGTGAAATTCAATCAAATATTTGAATTTTTTGCCAACTGTTAATAAAATATGGTACCTCTTAATAATTTTTAGATGCACTTAAATCATGTGTCCATTTTTATACAACGAATGCCTAACTATCCCGTTAGACAATTAAACAACCTAGTCCCTTAATAATTTAAAGACTATACTGTTCATTTCTATGTAAGAAATATCTAAACGTTCTCTTTAACAAACCATACCCCTTACAAAACTCCATATTCCACGATATGCTATAATATGATACAATTTACAAAACTATTCTGTTCAGTTCTATACTGAATATCTTAAACCTTTAAAGATATCATATGATACTATTTACAAAACGATCCTGTTAGGCTGCACCATTTTTATGTAAGGGTTTTGTAGGGTCAATAATATCGAATAGTTAATTTAGAATTTGGAATGAACTTCTAAAGGGATAAAAAACTAATTATGAATAATTTAGATTCAAGTGGGTTGACCCTCTTACATAACTTCAACATCCAACACAAGTTCGAGCAGTAGAAGCAAACTGGAGTAAATAAATAAAACATCACCAAATTGTAATATTAACAAAAATATATATATTAACAATGTAAAAAATAATTAAAAATATAAAATGGTATAAATAAGTGAATTTAAAAATTAAAGAGATATAGCTGTCTATTTTGGTACGTGAATCAATTTAGTATGAAAGAATGATAATGTTGAAAGGTATAATAAATTCTGATTAATGCTCTTCAATGACACTGAAGTTGCAATATTTCTCTATTATCCAAATAATTTTGTACAACCAAATGATTATTACAATAACTGTTAAAATCAACATTTAGTCCAATTATTCATTTTATCAGGTAACCAATTCTGTTTTTATAGCAATTCTTTTTAAATACTTAAGACTTATTTTATGTACCTTTTTTACCTTCAAAATTCTATCAAAATTTTCTCAACAACCTCACGAATCATACAATACAAATTTCTACATAGAAAATGAATCTTATTGTTCAGGTGACAATTTAAAAACAAGATTTTAGATACTTGTCTAATTCAGTTCAATATGTAACTATATAAATCAGATTCTAAGAATATCTTAAATAAATATTTTTCATAAGGTAGTAGAAGAATATCTAGCTCTAATAAATGTCAATTTTAATCTCCCAAATAAAATTAGATGTAAACAAATGTTTCCACATATACATAAAATTTAGATAAAATATGCGTATAAATCAATATAGTAAAACAATTATGTGTAACAAACAAATGTGTGTACTAATGAGTGTATGAAACTCTGCCTAATGGAATTCATTAGCAACTTATCTTATCGACTGCTTAACTCTGCTAGGCTGTCAGTGGCTAGTCTCCAAAGTAATGGTTTCTTGGGCCTCTCATCTTCTTCACTCCTGGTCTGAAAATGATGTTCTTTATATCTTTATGTCCAGGCCTCAGGATGTGGTTGCCAACACAAGGGAAGATACCAACTGCATTCTATGGGACTTTAGATAATTTTTTAAGTTGGTGTTCCAATTTAACCTCTTATCAAAAAAAGTCATCGGGTTTCGAAAAAAAAATAGTATCCATTTAATGCATATAAAAGAAACACATTTTTAAATAAAGCATTTTGGATTTCTCACTCTATGAACAGCAACTGTTCACAATGTGAAGACCTAATCAAAATCACTTGAGTAAGGCAACGACTGACTTAGTTGGAAACTGTACCTTTACTGATTTTCTGTCAAAAATATCTCTGCAACCACAAAATCATGCCTTCTTTCAAAAGCTAATCAGAAGAATTAATTTCTGATCATCAGATTCATTTGATCTGACTTCATGTCATCTGAGTTTCAACCTTCCTCCTCCAAAGTGAAACACCAAACCTGTTTCTTTCTGGTTGTAAAATGACTTGACAACTTTCAGGGATTCTTTATAGAATAAAAAAAATAATTTCACAAATAATATTTTAATCTTTACAAATCTTTCTTTAGTCTAGTTTGCACTTTAGTCCCATATTTTTCCAAAATAACAATGCAAATGCATATATAATCATGATGCATAATTTTCATATCTCCAAATATCTAAATATTATTTTAACAAATATTCATAAAAATTCTGCAACCTTACACCATCAATTCAAACGACTTCCCATGGGAATAAATAATTCACCAGCATTTTGGCAGACAATGGCGAATTTTATTGTTAGAGGGCTTACAGATCACATATAAGTGAATTGGATGATTTTTTGGCATTTAATGAGACATATAAAGAACATTTGATGAATCTGAAGGCATTATTCGAACGATTGAGAGAAGTCAACTTAAAATTGAAACCATGGAAGTGCCAATTTTTGAATAAAAAAGTCAAATTCTTAGGACACCTTGTAACTGAACAGGGCATAGCTCCTGATCCAGACAAAATATCAGCTGTTCAAAATTTTGCACGCCCAAAAACTGCTAAGGAGTACAATCATTTCTCGGATTGGCAAATTATTATAGACGTCATGTCAAGTCCTTTAGTGCAATTTCCCAACCCTTAACTAATCTCACTAGAAAATATGTAATATTTCATTGGAGTCCAGAAGTAGAAAATGCATTCCAAAATTTAAAAGAACTTCTGATATCTGCATTAATATTATAAAGCCCAGATTTAAATCAACCATTCATAGTAGCAACTGATGCAAGTTCTCTTGCTTTAGGAGCCGTTTTATCACAGAAATTTAATGGCAAAGAGCACTTCATAGTATATGCAAGTAGATTATTAAACTAAAGTGAGAAAAATTATTCTGTTATAGAACGAGAATGTCTCGGAGTGGTTTACGCATTAATTGGATTGAGATTTTGTTTTGCAAACAGACGATAAACGTCTGAAATGGCTGTTCAACTTGAGACCTATCTTCAAAATTAGCGAGGTGGGCATTGTCACTGCAACAATTGAGCATAAATCAGGAACAGCAAATGCAAATGCTGATATACTATCGTGAGTCCCAATTTCAGTGATAGCAGATTATGAACCAATAATATGTAAACAGGAAATTGCCACAGAGCAATATTTGGAGTCACCTTGGAATGAAATTATCGACTATTTGAATAATGATCGTGAGGAACCACTTCAAATAATTGGCCTGACAAAATTAACAATTTTTTCCTTGATCAGGATGGAGTACTATTCCACAGGAAATACTCTGAAGTTAATAAAGCAATATGGGACAACTAGACTTGCCTAGTAGCTTACGTAATCAATTTCTTTGTCTGAATCACGATTTACCTTGTAGTGGACATCTGAAGTCAAAAATAATGTGGAACCAAGATACTACTGGCCAACAGTGAGGTCAGATATCATTAAGTATTGTGCGGAGTGTGAAAATTGTAAAATACGAGAACCACGACATGAACGAAGGGAACAACTACTAATGGGTGTTCCAGCAGCAAAACATCCATTTTTTAGAATTGCTTCTGACATTATTGGTCCTTTTCCTAAATCCAATGATGGTTACAAGTATATTTTAGTAATAACAGATCATTATAGTAGATGTGCAGATGCCATCCCTTTAGTTGATCAGACTACCCAAACTGTGGCAAGAGCATTAGTCACCTGCATATTTAACAAGTACAGCATAACTATACAGCTACTGAGTGATAGAGGATCAAATTATATATCAGAACTGATGCAGGAAGTTTGTATAATATTAGGCATCAAACGTTTATTCACTACCGCCTACCACCCTTCTGGAAATGGAATCTGTGAAAGGCTTAATAAAAGTCTTGTTGAAATGTTGCGTCATTATGTTAATAAGGATCAACGTAACTGGTCAGAATGGATTTCTTTTATTTTATTTGCATATACAGTAACACGACCCCTCATTATTCGTTGGGATAAAGCCCATTCTTACTATTCTTTGGACGAGATCCAACTTTGCCATTTGACATTATTACAGCACCAAGAAAAAACATATGCTCTGGATGAAAATTACCAGGATGAGGTGGAAGCTCATTTTAAAAACGTCTTTGAAACAGTTGAAAGGTTTCGAGAGGAGCAAGACATCAAACGGAAAAGGTTTCATGACCAAAGGCATAAGCCCTATACATTCAAAGTGGGAGATTTTGTATATTTGGCAATCCCCCAAATTAAGAAGGGACTCGTCAAAAAGCTTCACCCTACATATGAAGGTCTATATGAGATTTTAGCATAGTATTCTCCTGTAAACTTCTTAATAAAGAATGTTCAGACAGGAAAGAAAAAGCTTGTCCATGCAAATCGTTTAAAACCGAAAATTGGAAACCAAGCCCCAGAGCCATGTAGTAAGGAGATATGTTCTCGATCACAACCTACTCCTGAACCTAAAGGATCTGAAGAACAGAAACCTTTGATATATCCGGAGGACATATGGCTTCCACAGGCAGTAAATGAAGAGGAAAGACCAATCGGCAATCCACCCCAGGCACAACAATTTCCAAATGCACATGAAGAACGAAGAACAGGAAATGCACTTCCACGACACAGTTACTGTTTAAGGAGTCAAGGAAGACCCCCTCATGTTCCTTGGGCATTACCATCTGCGCGAGATCGAAGAACAGTTGAAGAATTAGCTAGGAATAATGCTAATGAAGGTTCCCATCCAGAACTAAAAGTGGTAGCAAGTCCTATAGAAACAGTAAGAACACAGCAAGTTTTAAGCCCAGAGTCAGAAGTCACTGCAGAAGTCACAGCAATAGCACAGGTAGCAAAAGCACCTGAAAAACAGGAAGTAACTATGTCACTCATAAGAACTGAAGCCGCATTATATCTTTTAAAGGTCATGAAGGGATTAATGCATGCATAAGGAGGCTTTATATTCGTATTTGAATATGCATTACCTTAGCTGCAAGGATAGATTTCTTTCACTGAGTTTGTATTGTTTTGTTTTCTTTAAGAAATTTTTTTTGATGACATTACGCAACCATCATCTGGATCCATGTCCTTTGTGATTATTGGACAGATGAAGACATCTGGCAATGACATTAATGCAGAAGTGAGAGTAATACAAGACTTTTTATTAGACTACCAGAAGCCAGGTATTTTCTAGGATGGAACCAACAGTTTTGATGAACTCAAATTTCAAGGAACAGTGTCAAGTGAAATGTATTATGAACTCTGACTTTTGAACCAACTTATTGTGTACTTGATTTTTGTTTCAGATCCCATGAGTGTGAACTGTGGACATTAGGTTACATTTTTTATTGAATTGTGTTTATCCAACAATCTTGAGAATTTGAGAAGTCCATATAGCTTCTCTGGACTAAGGACTGAAGTATTGTTTAATCTTTGAATGATTATCTTTGATCTTTATTTTTTTCTTTGTGCAACTGTATCCATAATGATATATTGTTATTAAGTGAATAATATCTATAGATAATTTTTGTGTTAAGGAATAACTTAGATAATGAAATATGATAATGATATTGGGATTTTTTCTATATTACAAGTGTAAATAAGTTATGATATATTGACATTTTCTATATAGGATACACAAAATAATCACATAGTACCTAAATTTAAGATCAGACTGGAATCAGAGGCATTTGTCGAACCGATTGCTCTATTGGATACTAAAATCAACAAAGAAGCAAGAGTTCTTCAATCAACTTTTGGAAGGTGAAAGTCCATTGTTTGAAAGGTGGAGGGATGTAAGTCCATTGTTTGAAAGTCCATTGTTTTTCAGAATTTTATTGAATATTTTTTTAAAATAATATTTAGATATTTGCAGATATGGAAATTATGCATCCATGATTATATATGCACTTGCATTGTTATGTTGGAACTAAATGTGAGAAAATTATGTGACCCAGACTAAAGAAATATTTGTAAAGATTAAAATATTATTTTTGAAATTATTTTTCTTATTCTATAAAGAATCTCTGACAGTTGCCAAGTCATTTTACAACCAGAAGGAAACAGGTTTGGCGTTTCACTTTGGAGGAGGAAGGTTGAAACTCAGATGACATAAAGTCAGATCAAA
>JAHWFO010011432.1:62898-122072 GCA_023313115.1 Rhysida immarginata
TTCACTTTGTGAACAGTTGCTGTTCACAGAGTGAGAAATCCAAAATGTTTTATTTAAAATACTGTTTTTTTATATGCATTAAATGGACACTATTTTTTTGGTTCGAAACCCGATGGCTTTTTTGATGAAAGGTTAAAGTGGAACACCCGCTTAAAAATTATCTAAAGTCCCATACAATGCAGTTAGTATCTTCCCTTTTGTTTGCAACCACATCCTGAGGCCTGGACATGAGGATATAAAAAACATCATTTTCAGACCAGGAGTGAAGAAGATGAGAGACCCAAGAACCCATTACTTCGGAGACTAGCCACGGACAGCCTAGCAGAGTTGAGCAGTCGATAAGTTGCAAATGAATTCCATAAGGCCGAGTTTCATACACTCATTAGTACACACATTTGTTTGTTACACATAATTGTTTTACTATATTGATTGATACACATACTTTATCTAAATTTTATGTATATGTGGAAACATTTATTTACATCTAATTTTATTTGGGAGATTAAAATTGACATTTATTAAAGCTAGAAAATCTTCTACCACCTTATGAAAAATATTTACCGTAAGATATTCTTAGAATCTGATTTATATAGTTACATATTGAAGTAAATTAGACAAGTATCTAAATTCTCATTTTTAAATTGTCACCTGAACAATAAGATTTATTTTCTATGTAGAAATTTGTATTGCATGATTCATGAGGTTGTTGAGAAAATTTTAATAGAATTTTGAAGATAAAAAAGGTACATAAAATAAGTCTTAAGTATTTAAAAAGAATTGCTATAAAAACAGAATTAGTTACCTGATTAAAATGAATAATTGGAATAAATGTTGATTATAACAGTTATTATAATAATCATTTGGTTGTACGGTGGCGAGCCCCCGCCTAATTATATATGCATGAACCCACATTAGCATAGCCAATGTGTCGGAAGGCGATCTTCAACGGGTTCGAGACTGATATGTGATAAATGAGGTGTCGTGTGACTAAATCCGCAATTACTCAAGCAATATTTACAATAAAACGTTAATTTTATTTCTATTACCAGCCCAATACATTTAAGTATTAATCGTGATCGGAATTTTGGTAAAAATTAAATATTACTGACTAATTGTGTTACAACCCTAGACAGTAACGCTAGTCTAAAGGGGCTCCTTAGTCTAACGCGCTACCGCTATACAAATCGCCACCAGGCGCGCAGAACACATGCAGTTCCTTACAATCGCATACACATAACTTGAGTTCTTCCTCCATAATATTTAACAAAGGCCTTAGCAGGAGCAACGGATTTTTTTCCTTTTCCAATAATCATAATCATGAGGACGCAGTGTGGGTATCATACCGTTGGGTCTGACACGGGACCTCACCTCTCTTAAGCTGCTTTGGCATGACGCCGGAGAGCGTCACGTGATTCTTTTAAACTTTCTCTCAAAGAGAAGTGCGAGGAGAATCACAGAAACCCCGCCGGTGATTCCCGTGCAGTTCGCTACCAACTACAAGTATACCCCCCTTACTACACTCAGTGATTTGCCTCCCCTATAAGATCAAGGGATCCACTGCAAACTTTCACTGGCTCACGATTATTGAACTTTGAAATCAGTGACTCACTGCTTACAAGCGCTCCTTAAATATATATATCCGTATTGTTAAAATTAATGGCAAACATTAAGCTAAACATGTTACAATTTTCGCATTAACCACAATGTTCTTTACTGTAACACTCAAACTGTACGAATTAGTCGAGGACACATAGTTTGCACCGATAATCGTCATCTGTTGCACCTCTATTGCTCTGGTGGACCCTCGCGTAGTTCCATGGACAAGGAAGAGCAGTAAAATAAAAAAATTCACTCACCAATCGACGACATCAATATGGCAATCGGAGAAATTCGAATACTGCGCCAACAGTGATACCTGTGCATTGAGCAACTTTTCATCAGGATGGCCAAGCGAAAACTCCTGTCGAACGCTCCGCTCAAGGTAGCAACGCCGCATCTGAAATGTCCTTTCACAACTCCTTCCTTAGCCGAAAAGAAACAAACAATCTATTTTTTATAACATATACAATACTTAATGTTGATCAATAATATTATACTTACTGATGTTCAATGATACACGAGTGTCAACTTACAAAGGCCGCGTTCTATTTTACAGTACGACGCATTATCGATATTTCTCCTCAAAACGAAAAAAACGTCCTCTCATTCTGAACTTTTGGTACACACACAAAACAAAAAAACTTTAATTTCTACATTAACAAAACCACACGTTAATACAAAAATTGAAGGATGACGAGAACCTCATCTTCCAAGAATTTCTCCCAACAACAATACAACAGCGATCATCTCACTCTGTTACTTTATTTTGTTGACGCAACAGGGTTGAGATCGACGCAATGAAATGAATATTTACAAAAAAAAATAATATCCTTTAATTCTAAACATATAATATAAAAATAGTAATTATAAAAATTATCAAAAGGAATTAGGCTGGTAATAACATAACCAAACAAACACTAGAGAATTGCTAGTAAAAATATAAAATTATTAAATTCCCACTGGGCCTATGTAATTTCCCTCAATTTAAATACGTGACTTGTCACATATGCCCAACGACAACAAAAAAAAAAAATTTAAACAAACAAATTTTTTTTTAGCACAACCAACACCACAATAATTACATTTAATTACTAACTATTTGGACAACACTAAACACTGACACTTATTCTCCATCTATATATATACCGCTCACGATAATCAACCCGTGGTCGCTGTTTCAAGTTATACCGTCCATACTCCACCGGTTGCGGCTCTTCAACCCTATCCACCGTAGGTTCTTCGAGCCCTTGTTCTTCATGAGCCTCCTGCAACTCACCTCCTTCCGAATTAACTGCCCCGACCTGATCCGGCTCCGTGGATCATCTGCGAGTCATTCTCGCTACCATCTCCTCTTCTGATTTGGAAGTTTCAGACTCTACTATGTCACTAGGGGCTCCTTTTCTCGACTCCTGCCTCTGCCTTCTATTATTATACCCCTTTTGAATAGGAGGGTAGTAAGGCTTTAGGCGATCAATGTGTACTGTCATGCTCTTTCGATGACGAGTATCTTCAATTCTGTAGGTTACATCTGTGATTTGCTCCACCAATCTGAACGGTCCGATATACTTTGCTGACAATTTTTTTTTCTTGCCCCCTTTCCGTAATAACCACACCTTCTCCCCAATCTTAATCGTCCTTGTGGCCCTTCCCTTGTTTATTTTACGTAATTTCCGTTCCCTGCGTTGTTGGTCACGATTACATACCTCTTGTCTGACCTGCCATAGCCTTTTAACCACCTCAGATCTATAATCCTCCACATTCAGACCTAAAGCTTCCCCTTCCTTACTTTCCTCCCAACCAAGTGGGGCAATTTAATTTCCCCCAATTTAAATACGTGACTTGTCACAGTTCGAAATTATTTGGATAGTAGGAAAATATTGCAATTTCAGTGTTATTGAAGAGCATTAATCAGAATTTATTACACCTTTCAATATTATCATTCTTTCAAACTAAATAGATACCAAAGTAGACAGCATTATCTTTTTAATTCTTTTATTCACTTATTTACACCATTTTACATTGTTAATTGTTTTTTACATGGTTAATAAATACAGGGCGTTTCAAAATTATGTACAATAAATTTAGTGATATATTCTTCAGGTCAAAAGAAGACGAAAATGTTCTATAGCACTTTGTCTTGAAACGATGTGTTTGCGAGTAATCCAATATCATACAGTAGGGAAGCACGGTAGTTAGCAGACGATATTTTAGCAGTTCTAGCGTTTCGACCCAACACTAGGTTTAATGTTATTTTTTCATTTAAACCTACTTTAGGGTTGTTCCATTAGTTGTGTACGGTTGTTTCCATTACTGTAGTTTCACTACTGTACATCCACTAGGAATATCAATTTCAGAACATTTGCGTGCTTTGACATACGCATTAAGATTAACGTAAAAGAAAGTCATATACACGTATTCCAGTGCAGAATACACTGACATGCACCTAATGTATGGTCTTGCGGACGGAAATGCTGTGGAAGCAAGAAGAATCTACCAAGAACGCTTTCCGAATAGACATTTGCCAAATAACCGAACATTTGTATCTGTCGACAGACATTTGAGGGAGGGTGCTTCCTTTGGCCGTCATTATTTCTTCCATGGTACACCACATTTCGCACTCATCTGTTTGGCGCATTCCTCACCGTCAGCTTTTGCATCCATACCACCTGCAATTGGTTCAGGCACTGAACCCAACGGACTATCCACACCGACAACGATTTTGCCAATGGATACAATGTCGTCATGCTGCAGACCCTAGTTGTCTCAGCCAGATACTTTTCACGGACGAAGCAATCGTCACCCGGACAGGAATCGTAAATTCTCACAACCAGCACCATTAGGCAGATGCTAACCCGCATGTTACCAGAGCTCGAGCGCATCAAGAGCGTTTCTCTATGAACATTTGGTGTGGAATTATCGGAAATAACTTAATTGGCCCTTATGTGTTGCTGCCACTATTGACTGGGCGAACGTATCTTTTGTTTCTGCAGAATGCATTGCCAGAATTACTGGAAGATGTTTCTCTTTTGATAAGATCTAACATGTGGTTCATGCATGATGGCGCTCCAGCACATTTCAGTCATGTGCGAGCACACCTAAATGCTGCATTCACGAATCAGTGGATAGGTGTAGGTGGACTGGTAGCCTGACCTGCAAGATCACACGACCTTAATCCCTTGGACTTTTTTCTGTAGGGTCATGTGAAAACGATCATCTACAGCACAGAAGTTCCTAACATTATGAATCTGCGACAACGAATTGAAAATGCATGCCAAATCGGTCGTAATGCTGGCGACGAACTCTTCCATGACATCAGACGGTCTCTCATGCAACGAGCCGAAGCGTGCGTGCGAGCTGGTGGCAGGCACTTTGAACAATTCCTGTAATTTGGAGCCACGGGTTTAATTGGCTGTATCGCGTAAATAAATTGTTTCCAGACAAAGTGCTATAGAACATTTTCGTCTTCTTTTGACCTGAAGAATATGCCACTAAATTTATTGTACATAATTTTGAAGCACCCTGTATATTTTTGTTAATATTACAATTTGGTGATGTTTAATGGTTTATTTAATTACACCAGTTTACTTCCACTGGCTGAACTTGTTGGATGTTTAAGTTATGTGAGAGGGTCATCCCACTTGAATCTAAATTATTCATAATTAGTTTTTTTTTCACTTTAGAAGCTCATTCCAAGTTCTAAATTAACTATTCGATATTATAGACCCTACAAAACCATTACAGATGTGTGTGCTTAAGATACCTAAAGCATTCACCAATATTTACATATACGATATGTAATGTGCTTAAATGGGGCACGTACAGCTAGGGCGGAAAGGAAAGGAACTCAGAAGGTAACTTAAATCGTACGATCAAAAACCAATAGTAGATTTAAAAAATTAATTCCCCGAAACCCACAGAGAAAAGAAAAAAATGATAATTTGGTGAAAGACCCTCCCACACTAACCCACGACGAACTCTGATTAAAGGCAGAGAAATAAAACAGAGAGAAGTCCTAGCAATAATTGAAAATTCATTACAGAATAAAAAATAAAGATTAGTTCATTACATATAACCTCAAAAAATAATAAAATAAACATTCAAAAAAAAAATAAAAATAAAACAATAACAATCTTTAGTCTTGACAGGAAATTGAGCTGTGTGTGACAGGGAGAAATCAGCCAATCGGTTGCAAGGCATGGGACGAACTAGTAGGTGCAAAAAATGTAGCTGGTCTCAAGAGGCAATCTTGCTTGTAAATAAAATCGGGAAAAAAATTCTCTACAGCGGAATTTACGCTAAAGAGTTAAAAAAAAAAACTTCAAAGAAAAACAAGACTCATAAAAAAAGCATACGAATACGAATGAATTCTCAAGAGTTAAATAAAACAAAAGGAAATTATAAAATTAAATAAACTTGTACCTTACTATAAAAACTATAAGATTAAAAGGCTCTGACAAATAACAAGGGACACGACAACAGGTCCACCGGAAAACACTGGAAAACTAGAAAGGGAAAGAAAAACAGAAGACACACAAACAAAGGATAAACAGACGATGGCTCAGAGGGTGTGGGATAAAACATTAAGGAACCACGGGAAACTAAATAAAATTAAAAATAATAAAAAAGAAAAATAAAGAGAATAAGCAGCAAAAGTTAACTATGGCAGTTATAACTTGAATTACAAAAGAAGATTAAAACATTGGGTAAACTAGTTCCCATTGCATAACGTGGAATTATTCTAAACGTTTTTTATGTACGCCAAACAGAAGTCCAAGTGTAGCGGACGGATGGACGGTAAACTGGTGGACTGAAGCCAACTACGCTACTGCAACCATTATTAAGTTCGATGACCGGTCCCGAATGAAGTACACGGAGAAATTAAACCAACGACACGTCGTGGATATAGACAACACCATCGCTTAAAACTTCAAGAAACATTGTAGATAGAAGGCGTCACTCACCGGACGAAATCTCCGGAATAAAGCCGCAGACTTGAAGTCGAGCGAAGGAAAAGGAGTCCGGCGTAGAAATAAGAGTCTAAAAGGCATGATAAGAGACATTGGCGATAGCTGAATTCCTACCCAAGCGGACATAATTCAGCAGCTAAAGCCCGGCGGATGCCCACAAAAAAAAACATCAACAACGTTAGAGCCATAAAATAGGCTTAAGATATAACAAAATTAACACCAGAAAACTCCATCACAGATGCTAAAATTTCCGACCAACATCAGCACGACAAAATGATAAGTAACGGGCTGCAGCCTGGGTGAAAGAAAAAGCACCCAAGGGTCTCCATCATAATCCAGACTAAAAGTCAGGAGCTGCCGAACTGCTGCTGATGGAAAAAAAAATTAAGATCAATTAAAAGATCACATTTTCACACCAAAAAAAAAAAAACAAAGCCCCAGCAAAAAAATCAGAAAAACACGAGCTCCCACGAGCGCGAACGAGAAGAGAAGATGAAGCAACAATAGGATACGCAACAATAGGATAATGCAAAACGATTAATTGTTACCAACTAAAAAAAGTAATAATAACCGATGATTTTTTAATTGAAAAATGGAAGGAAAAATTCTGCGACCCAGACAGGAGATGCATCTTTTCCTATGCTTGGAGATGCATCTCCAGTTAATAATAATTATTATTTATTAATAATAAAAACCCTTGAAAATTAAAAATTCTAAAAAAAATTGAATTAGCAAAACTCAAAGACGAAGAAAGACACTATTCCGATTAAATCCAGTAATAAAGCTTAAAAAAAAATTAATACACCAACAAAAATAACATAAGATCCGCGATACTTAGAAGCAAAAATAATAAAGAATTAACACTAAGACGAAGGCACACGGGCCTTAACGCGACAACAACACTTAGTTAAGGAAAAATTTTTAGGAGCGTTACAGATAATGGCTGTAATAAGTAGTACACAATACGATAATACTATTTGAACCAATTCCTCGGATTACTTCTATGGTTAATTTGGCATTTTACCATTTACCTTTTCATTATGGATAAATTTCTCATTTCTAATACAGGAATGACAACTATTTTTATTCAAAATCTTGCTTGCCCTGAAGCAATGCACTTATCTCATTGTAAAATGCAAATACTGGCCGTTGAAAGACCTCACCAAAAACCATCTGATTAATATATTATCGAATCCTAGTTACAATCAATCTTTCAAATCGTTTAATTTAATAGAAAAATTCTATCTTTTTCGTGAACTAGAAATGTAAAAAATTAAATAATGTTTTGCAGTACTTTTTTAATATTTAAAGAGGGCAGATTGTTGGTGCCCTCTTAGCTATTGACTGAGTTGAAAATTTTTGCGGTGTCGGGAGGTGTTGTATAATGCGGCTTCAAACAAGAATTATGAGTTATTAATCATACTGTGATTAAAGGAAAACTTTTGTCAGTTACGATCGAAAAGAACGATCTTAACTTGTGTAGTGCTCCATTATTAAAAGGGGAACCGTCTCTCTCAAAAGAAAAGAAAATATGACAAATGATCTAGGAGTAATTCATGACTTGTATCATAGCTTAAATTTTGTGTACATTATTCCTCTTGAGACATGTGAAGTCGATGCATCGCCAGTGCATTAGGCCTAATGGGACTCTATCGTATTTGGTCTCTGCCTCCAGCCCGCTCAAAAATCAAATGAGAACTTAAAGACTTCAGCACCAGAGGGTTCTGAGTGAACCTAACCAATCACAAAGAGCGTAGGCCATCTAGACCAATCATACACACTCATAATCAATTGCATGGTTGTCGGCTCCTCAATCCTACCAGAATTCAAAGCGCCAGCTACAAAATGATATTTAAGAAGGGGAGTGACAAACAATAGGCACTGGTGCTCATTCTTGTTAATCGACAGGTTGGATTGATGCTGCTGCGAATGTAAGTATTAAGCTTAAGGCTACCTAGATCTTAGTTAGTTTACATAGACTTACTTGACGCACTGAAATGAACTGATTGGACTTAACAGAAAAACTTGACTCTAAAGTACTTTGTTTTAGGGTTACTGTATTCCCCTTCCTTTCTAAAAGGAATACACGACGCGTTCTGTGTCAAAGAATTAATTGAAATGTAATTAAATGAAACTTATTCGTTATCTTTTAGTACTTTGCTCTCATAATATGTAACTCATACTTTTGTTGTTAGTTATGCCTAACTACTTTGCTATAACCTTTAATACAAATATAAATTGAATTGTGGATTATGATTTATTACTGAATTGATTAACAAGATCTTCTCATTGAATTAAGCGTTTATGGATAAGATTAAAACTTGTGTATGAAGTTTGTTTGTATTGCAATTAAATCACGATTTCTTTTGTACTCTGTGTTTCTCCTTACTTTAGTCACTATTGTCTCATTATCCTATCACAATGGCACCCGCACAGGGCAATAGTGGGTGGAGAACACATAGATAGTACACAAAAGTTTTCGAAAATGGAGGGAGAACCGGACCACGGGGAAGATAGCACTGTTACGCAAGGTGGAAATGTGTCTGAGGGAAATTTGGAGTCCCAGACTGTGGCTGACTATTCTCACATGATACCTATCTTCTCAGGGGAAGAATGGAATTTAGGCCTAGAAGCATTTTTGGCAATAGTAGATGTGCCTGGAATGGCCAAATGGGATAATTGCCTAAAAGGTAGCATTATAGGAGCAAAGTTAAAAGGGGTGGCCGCCAAAAAACCTTTTGAGCATAGACTTTATGAAATAAACACGTATTCTGATTTCCTTGATTCTTTTAAAAGGGTAATGACTTTTAAGACGGCTAGAGGGGACCCTTTGGGGGATTTCATTATTGCACAGCAAGGCAACAGGGAAACTGTAAATGATTATGCTTGTAGATTGGAGGTGCTTTGGTAGAATTTAGTACATAAGTCTCCTAGTTGGGAAGACAAACGTAGAGAGTTAATTCTAGAGAAATTCCGGGAAACTGTGCTCCCTAATCATAGGGTGTTTTTGGCACACGGACAACCTCAAACCTTTGAGGAAGCAGTTTGCTTAGTTAACAAGTCAGGCAACCGAACTTCCCAGGACTGATAAGATTTTAAAGAAGTCGGGAACGAAAAGGAAAGCATTTGATATCTAAAGAAGCCTTTCATTGTTATAAATTAGATGAGGTTGTAAAGTAAGCCTCTGGTAGCTAAGAAAGGCATACTTCTAAGGGAAACGTATACTTCAAACTGAATAAAACAATCTGAAAAGTTAAATGGAGAAAGTAGCATTTCTCTATAGATTAGAACAAATACGAATCCTTTAATTTGTTAGCATTCCTATTTAATAATCTTTCTTCATAAACTATTACCAACGCTTTTCTACGTAAGCATATATCATTGAAGGGATGAGTAGCTACCAGCTAATGTTAAAATTTGCCTAAAACAAACTAACTATTAATAATATAAGGCGTAAGTAGTTACATACCACATCTTAGCAGAGAAAGTTTCCAATAGTTTCTTAATGGTATCATTAAAACAAGAATTATGGAACCAATTTCAATTATCATTAATTTTACGTTATATTCATTCATGACACATCATTCCAAGTCGTTTGATATATTACATACCATATTTTAGCATTAAAAGTTCCAATGAACCATAATGGGTCCACAAAAAGCAGGTACCTATGAACCAATTTCGACTATTAATAATTTTGTGTTATATTCATTCATGGCACATCATTCCAAGTCGTTTTAATATATTACATGCCATATTTTACCATTGAAAGTTCCACTGAACCATAATGGGTCCACAAAAAGCAGGTCCCTTTGAACCGATTTCGACTATTAATAATTTTATGTTATATTCATTCATGGCACATCATTCCAAGACGTTTGATATATTACATGCCATATTTTACCATTGAAAGTTCCAATGAACCCTAATGGGTCCATGAAAAGCAGGTACCTTTGAATCGATTTCGAATATTAATAATTTTATGATATATTCATTCATGGCACATCATTCCAAATCGTTTGATAAATTACATGTCATATTTTAGCATTGAAAGTTCCAATGAACCCTAATGGGTCCATGAAAAGCAGGTACCTTTGAACCAATTTTAACTATTAATAATTTCATGTTATATTCATTCATGGCACATCATTCGAAGTCGTTTTGATATATTACATGCCATATTTTAGCATTAAAAGTTTCAATGACCATAATGGGTCCATGAAAAGCAGGTACCTTTGAACCAATTTCGACTATTAATAATTTTATGTTACATTCATTCATGGCACATCATTCCAAGTCGTTTTGATATATTAAATGCCATATTTTAGCATTGAAAGTTCCAATGAACCATTATGGGCCAAAGAAACTAACGTTTGAATGAATTTAAAGTTAATTTTTGGATTTTATGTTATCTTTAATAATGATGAATAAATCATAGGAAAAGAGAAAATCGGTTAAAATTCTTAAGATGTCCACAAAAAGCTCTAAGAAAGCATTAATTTCTCAAAATTACTATTATCTCCCAGTTAAACTACTCCCACAACCTTAGTGAGATTTAAATAAATAAAAAAAAATTATATAGTGGAATTAAAATTTAATCTAAATATCATTTAGACTAGACATTGCGTTGTGTTATTTAAATTTACTTTTAAAGATGGAAAAATTAACTTATAATATCAATAAGACTCAGATATTACTTGGTCGCCAAAAGTAAAGTGTTTTTATAAGTGAGAAGACAGATAGACTTAGCAGGAAAGTTGAAAATATATTTATTTAATAACATTAAGAGAAGAATTCTTAAAAGAAGATTTCTTCAATTACATATTTAAATTCCCGAACAACCATGACAAAGGAAAAAAGTAGTTGTATGTGAATCAAGAAAATCAGTAGCAAGTAGTAACTAAAAGAAAGTTGCCTGAGAAAATAAAAGCAAAAGATTATGCAGTAATGATGCACAAAATAAATATTAGCAGGCTTCAAAACACTTGTGTGGCCATCACAAATGGAAGAAAACATGATATTTTAACTCAATTGAATCAAAACTGTTGAATGCTTGTACAAAATACAAGACAGCAAATAAGATAAAATTACTTGATTCACTTACAGTCATTTAAAATATGAAATGTGAAAAAGAAAATCCATAAAAAAATAAAGCCTTACACTTTACATAAGAAATATGTAAGGACAAATGTAAAAAAAATATTTTGACTACTCCAGTTTAAACCATTAGAGAGATATTAGGGACCAAAATTTAACAAAAAAACCCCCTTAAAAATGTGAAAAAAGAAATTTAGAATTTCATAATGGGCCAAGACTGAAGATAAAGTAAAATTACATTAAATAGGAAAAAATTATTTAGAAAGGTTAAAAGTCCTAATTAAAAGATTAATTTTAAGTCTCAATAAGCATGGTTATCTCACTACAGCAAAGGCACTGTTTAAATTACATGTTGAACAGAATATGATGGTGGCTTCTGGAGAAGAGATTGACTGGAAAATCCAGACAAATCTGCGTCAATGTCTATTGAAGTAAGTGTCCATCTCAACAGAAGAGGACCAAATGAAAATGAAAATGGGCTTACATATCCGGATATTAATGAACTTGACATAATCCTTAAAAATCAATTCAGGAAACCAGAAGAAAAGTTGAAGTCAGAAACTGTAGTGGCTATGGATGATGACGGAGCTTTATTGGATCATCTTTAATAATGGAAAACCGGAAAAGCAGTGAAGAAATTTTGGCATGTTGAAGCTTTTATGCTCTTGTGGCAACAGTCAAAAAGCACATGGCTAGCACGCGGCAACAATTGAAGGGCACACTTCACATCTTGACTATGTAAATCAGAGAACATCTTTTAAATGTATGACAACAATTGATATGTTATAAAACATTGTTGGCGATCTTAAATTAAGACATTAAAATAAAATTGTACAAATATTTATCTTATTTATACCAACTCGAAAATTCAAAGGATCCTTAATATAGACATCACAGATGCTAATATTGGCATCAGAAGTGCCAAAAAGAAAATTAACCGGATTCCTGATCAACAAATTGGCAAAAAAATTGCTAAATGAATATATTTTAATTGTTCACAAGAAAATTGCTATAGCTAAATGTGTACACATTATTAATTAATATTGCTAATTAAAATCTTACGAAAATCGCCCAGAATATATCTACAAAATATAAATATATAATAACATTTTTAAGTGACAAGTAGCTAGGAAAGAAGTATTGAAATTTTCTACAAAAAAAATTATTAACAATATTGCCCGGGCTAGGAAAATAAATAAAAAAATACTAAATAATTATATATCATCAAAATTAAAATATAACAAAACTTTCATGGCTACATGTGAAAAAAAAATTGAGGTAAAGGGTTTATCATTTTATTACAAAATAAGAACAACTGAAGAACAATGTGATGAACGAATTACTAGAGCATCACAAAACCACATACAATTGAACCTATTTCGACTATCGTTAATTTTACGATAATATTCAATCATGACATGTTATTTCAAGCTGTTTGATATAATACATGCCAAATCTTAGCATTGAAAGTTTCCAATGGATCATAATTGCACCACTTAACCACATTCCCTTGAACCAGTCCTGACCGATATTGACCATTAAGGAAGACGATCACGTGTTTTCACTTAATTCACAAGCTTTTTCTCTGCATTAGCTATAGAATCTTAAAGGGTGAACAGCATTTGGCAGTGCACAGGCCGTTTATACATGGAATTGTATAGTGAAAAACGTGGTCCCCTATATTATTTTTGACCTTTTGAACCGGAAGTAGTTCACCGACTTTTTCCACCAACGAACTCAGTCTTCCGATTTCCCTATGTTGTCGAATTGCGAAAACGGAAGTCGAAAATTCAGAAGCGTTCGAAAGCTAGAGCACCAACGGACAGACAGACGGACGGACAAACAGACGGACGGACGGACAGATGGACGGACGCACTATGTGAAAACATAATTACCTATCGGCCCTAATAATTCTGAAGACCTTCATGTCAGGTTTCTGAAGACTTTACACCCGCAGATGATAACACTCTAGAAACCATAAGAAAACAATTAACTGATTTAGCTGCCCAACTGCAAGAAAAAGAAAAATCCAAACAGTGGCGGCTCGTCCATAGGCACTGCGGCACTACAGCACCCCCAGTTTCACTTTCAATATCGATAAAATTCAATATAATGTGTCTTTTTTTTCTTTAATACTATTCTTATACATGTATATTACATGATCCTTAAGCTTAATGTTACTAGCTATTCTCTAGTTCGTGAAAAAATTAAAATTTTCTGACGCAGCACCCCCAGAAATTTTAGCTACTAGCCACCAGTGAATCCAAAATAGCTCAAGATAAAACAATTCAAGAGATTTAACAAATCAGTTAGAGAACATGAAACAGGAGTTAGATAATATAAAGACTAGGAATCAAAACATTATCTGCTTTAATTCTAAGTGGAAACCAGTCATGGGGATCACGAGCTAAAGAGCAGAATCTGGCTGAATTACAAAAGGATCATAAAGGGCTCCATAAGTTAGAGGTTAAGATAGATAGTCTGCCCTTGGAGTTTTTACTAGATACTGGATCTGAGATGTCCATAATTGATGAGAGAATAGCTGGATTTCTGGGGGGAAGAATTGATTGAATAAATAGTAACTCATTTGCTAGGGGAATTAATGGACATGTGTTCTTGGTTGATAATGCCATTATGGCAGAATTGGAGACTGAAGTAGGAAACTTAGGCAGCCATAAGTTCTTAGTTATGAATCTATCAGATCGTGATTATGATGGAATAATAGGGGGGATATTATTAATAATACTTCTATAGAATGTTGGGAGATTCAGGTCGAGGAATTAAAACTTATCAATCTTACTAACGAACAGAGGGGAAAGCTTATGGTGTTAATGACAAGGTTTGCTGACTGTTTTGGTCAAGACATAAAGGAAGTCAATGGGGTTAGGGACTATGAAGTCGAGTTTAAGTTCAGAAAAGAAAAGCCGGCTTTGGCTCAGCAATATCCAATTCCTCAGGTATACTTTCCAAAATTAAAGAAATATATTTTAGACTATATAAAAGCAGGAATAATAGAGCCCACTACGTTGAAATGGAACTGACCTCTTCATGTAGTAAAAAAAGACAACGGAGAAATCCGCATGACTGTTGACCTGAGAAAAGTAAATGATGTTAACGAAGAAGTAGATTATCCTATGCCTAAAGTACAAGAGATCCTTAAAAGTATTTCTCAGTACTGGATCTCCATAGTAGATATCAGATTCCTCTTGCACCACATCTAAGAGAGTGTTTTGCCTTTACTACCCCTTGGGGTAAGTACCAGCTGACCAGAATGCCTCAAGGAGGTAAAAACTCTTCTCATTTATTCCAGGCAAAAATGTCTGAGATTTTGGCTGACCTTATTGGTGAAGGGGTCTTTGTCTTCCAAGACGATGTATTGATTTATTCAGAGAACTTTGAAGAATACCTGAAAATATTTGAAAAGATGCTTAGCCTTTTTTTAAAAAAATGCCTCATTATCAAGCCATCAAAATGTCACTTTTGTATGGACCAAGTGAAATACCTTGGTCACATCATTTCAAACAATGGCGTTCAGCCAGACACAGGAAATGTTTATGACATTCTCAACTTAGCCCCACCTGGAAATGTGAAAGAGACACGTTCTCTGATTGGAGCCATTAATTTCTATCGACCTTTTCTAAAAAAATTATCAGAATGTCTAACCCCTATTACAAATCTCACAAAAAATGTGAAGTTCCTCTGAGACAAGGATTGCGAGGAGGCCTTTCAGTTGGTTAAGAGAACTTTCAGTAAGAAATTCCTCTTACTTTTGCCACCTGATTATGGAAAGGAATTTTTTTCTTCATACTGATGCTTCTCAGGGTGCTGTTGGTGCAGCCTTACATCAAGTGCATTACGGGAATATGAAGCCGGTATCCTTTTTTAGTGCTAAACTTAAAGAAGCCAATTAAACTACTGCACTATAGAAAAGGAAGCATTAGCAATTATTCTTGCTGTATGGCATTTTAGGTATTTTCCTGGGTTTCCCGATAACCATTTTGTCTGAACACAAACCTCTATCATTCTTGAAAAAAATGAAAGGAACCAATCAAAGGCTACTTAGGTGGTTGATTGAGGTGGAGAAATACAACCTCAAAGTTAAACATATTAAGGGGAGTGATAATTATATTGCAGACCTACTGTCTCGTTCCCAGCCAACTGAAGTCTTATTGATGAAATAGACTGGAAGGGAAGAATAATCCAATCCCAAGCTATGGACCCCAACATCAGAGATTTAATAACCCGAAAAGGGAAAGGAAATAAATTACACTGTACATGATGGAATTGTTTTTTATATAGGGAAATCGCGTCGGTAAAGAGAAAATTGAAAATATAGGTAGGAGAGGATAATAGAGTCAAGCTAATAGAAATGGCCCATGATACTCACTTATCAGGTCATAAAGGGTCCTACAAAACTTGGAAAAAGATTTCTTCTGATTATTATTGGCCCTCTATGTATAAGGATGTCTCGAACTTTGTCAAGATTTGTAAAATATGTCAGAAACGTAAGTTCCACACAGGTAAAGCCCCTTTTCAGGAAGGTATTAAAGTGGCCTGTCCATTTCAAAAGGTTGCCATGGACGTGATAAGACCCCTGACAAAATCTAAAAAAGGGAACAGATATATTATTGTTTTTATAGATATTTTCACCTTTTTTCCTGAAGCAAAGGCCATTCCAGACCAGACAATTGAAACTATTGCTAAAGCTCTTATTGAGAAAATCATATGTAGATATGGAGTGCCTAAGGAATTACTTTCTGATCGGGGAGCAAACTTTACATCGGAGCTGATGCGTATGGTAGCCAAAGACCTAAACATAAATTATCACTTCTCAACTGCTTATCGTCCAACTTCAAATAGTCTGGTAGAAAAAATGAATTAAAGTATAGAGGAAACTCTAAAAGTCTCTACAATAATGATAAACAACATTGGGATGAGTTATTAGAAGCAACTTTGTTCTCTATACGCTGAAGCTCCAATGAGAATACTGGGGAGACATCCGCATATTTGCTTTATGGATTTGATCCCGTGCTCCCGTTCTCCTGGGAACAAGATACAGAGAAAACAGGACTTGACAAGTATCGTTCCAGATTAGTGGGCGGGTTAACAAAAGCTCGTCAGCTTGCAAGGAAGCAAAACAAGGGAAGAAGAAAAGGAAAGATAGACAAAGCAAATGTGGATAGATATCTAAAAGAATTTAAGATTGGGGCAAAGGTTTGGTTATTTAAGAAGGGAGGTGGAAAGAACAAGCTGGGTTTTAGATATATTGGTCCATTCAGCGTGTTAAAAAAGTTTCTCCTGTAAACTATATAATTGAAGGTATCCAAGAGCATGACCAAACGACTGTGCATGTTGGTCGCCTAAAACTTAGCTGTAGTGATAACACACGACCCCAACAGCAATCTACCAAAAGGAGAAAAAAGCCCGTATATCTTCCACCAGAAACTGAGACTGAAAAAGACAAAGATTACATAAGCTGGGATATTATTTACGTGCCACGTCAAAAACCACTTCCAGCCCCTACATAATTGGATGCTCATGGATCATCATCACAACAGACGGAACCAACACCAGTTGAGCCAACCCTGATGGAATCAACATCTCGCCTTAATGGAGACAATGCTACTGATCTAGAAATGGATAAACAAGTACGACCCACTTCCTCTTTGGATGACGTATGGCCAGGAATGTTTGATGAACCAGAGGCAGCCAACACTTCAGAGCAGATGATCCAGACACCAGAGGCACCAAACACTGAACAGCCTGAACCATTGAGGGACACTAGTTCAAGTCCTGACAGAGGGACAGAGATGACAGCAGCCCAGCAGCACAGAGTCCACAGAAAATAATCAAGCATTAATGAGATCATCAACTAGATACAAACTTAGACCCAGAACGAAGGTTGAATCCAGATGATTATAACAAGGGAAGGATGACTCCCATTAAGAGGTGACATGTGTAACAAAAGGAAAACTTTTTTCAGTTATGATCGAAATGAACGATCTCAAATTGTGTGGTGCTCCATTATTAAAAGGGGAAAAGAAAAGAAAATATAGATATTAATGTTTCCTACCGTGGCAAATAATCTAGGAGTAATTCATGACTTGTATCAGAACTTAAATTTTGTGTACATTATTCCTCTTGACACATGTGAAGCCAATGCATCGCCAGAGGCCTAATGGGACTCTATCGTATTTGGCTTCTGCCTCCAGCCCGCTCAAACATAAAATGAGAACTTAAAGACTTCACCACCAGAGGGCTCTGAGTGAACCTAACCAATCACCAAGAGCGTAGGCCATCTAGACCAATCAGATACACTCATAATCAATTGCACATGTTGTCGGCTCTTCAATCCTACCAGATTTCAAAGCGCCAGCTTCAAACTGATATTTAAGGAGGGGAGCGACAAACAATAGGCACTCATTCTTAAGGCTACCTATATCTTACTTAGTTTACATAGACTTACTTGATACTCTGAAATGAACTGATTGGACTTAACAGAGACAACTGACTCTTAAAGTACTTTTTTTTAGGGTTACTGTATTCCCCTCCCTTTCTAAAAGGAATACACGACGCGTTCTGTGTCAAAGAATTAATTGAAATGTAATTAAATGAAACTTATTCGTTATCTTTTAGTACTTTGCTCTCATAATATTAACTCATACTTTTGTTATTACTTAGGCCTAACTACTTTGTTATAATCTTTAATACAAACATAAATTGAACTGTGGATTATGATTTGTTACTGAATTGATTACCAAGAACTTCTCACTGAATTAAGCCTTTATGAATAAGATTAAAACTTGTGTATGAAGTTTGTTTGTATTGCAATAAAATCACGATTTCTTTTGTACTAGGTGTTTCTCCTTATTTTACTCACTATTGTCTCATTATCCTATCACAATACCATATTTACCTTAATTAACTTTTAGTGCACATCAAAATGTTCTCTGGTTTAAGACACACATTCTAATGAAGGTAAATAATTTGCTTTTCGAATGAAGACCATAGTGTTTATTGGTATATAAAATACAGAAAAAAGATAAGTCTGCATCCGTTTATTAGAAATGATGTGCAAAACAGCATAGCTGTTCCATAGTATTTGCAAGAGAACTGTCTCAAAACGAAGGAAACTTTAAAATATTTCATTGAAATACTCCCAGGAGTTTTCAATTCTTATTGCAACTGTGATGAAATGGATAATCCATCATATGAATTTTTCCCCTCATTTCAATGGTTCTTTGGTTGCCATGTAAGAAGTTTATTATTATAGTATCTATCTATATATATAAAGAAGGATGTTTGTAAGTCTGTTTGTATGTTTTTTATACAAATCTACAGTTTTATTCTGATCTTGATGATATTTCGCATACATGACCTTCAAAGCATGAGGAAGGTCACTGTCTACCTCAGATTTCGGAAAAATAATCAATATCGATAAAAACTCGATATTCATGGTTATGGCAAGGCATATTAATGAGAAATATCTCATGACCAACAATGCAAGGCAAAGTTTGTACAACAATAGGTATCAACAATGGTATCAGCACGCAATTCACAAACACACTGCATGAACCAACAATATATATCACATGACCAACAATGCAAGGCAAAGTTTGTGCAACAATAGGCCCATTGTGTTCGCATCAACAATGGTATCAACGCGCAATTCATCAATAACAATGAGCACAGAATGATGATGTAATGTTAAAGCAATCTTTCCAAGAATTATAACAATGAACATGAAATGATGATGTAATATGGATAAGTTTCAATTTGTAACAATGCATAGTATTCCTGTTATTCAGGTTTTTCTTAGAAAAGAGAGTCCTTAGTACTTAACAATTTCTTGAAAATCTTTAAAAATGATCAGTAGCTGGAGATAATGAAGAGTTAGCAGACTATTGAGGAAGAGTGGAAAGACGACAGAGAAAGCAAACCTTTAGCTCCGTGCTGTATTGCGCAAATGAGAAGCAAGTAAATAGAAGAATTGGCGACCGCTAGACTACCCAAAGTGATGAAAGGCCAAATTTTGCTTCAACACAACGACAGAAGAGTGGAAATTGCAACAACTTCAAGTGTACGTCTGAAGTAAGATTACCTGAGTAAGAAATTATTGGAGCGGTCCATCTATTGTGAGCCTTTAAAAAGATTTTTTTTGATTTTTCATTAAGAATTTTTACTGTATTAATTCTAAGCATTTTCATGGGTTTATTTTTAAGATATTGCAAAATTTAATTTAATTTTTTGAGATTGTTCTGTTTACATCCAAGTGTTTACATCCCGGGCAACGCCGGGTACCTTTGCTAGTTTTTCATAAAAGAAGACCGTTGCCCTTTGTTCGGGTCAGAGTGGAAAGCAATCAGATGCAACGATTATTGATTCATTACGCTCTCCTGACGTTAGTGTGAGCTAATTCCTAATATTTTAATGCTAATTCTAATTGTAAACTTCAAAATTTTGATATTTTTAAGTAAACAAGTAAGAATGAATTTATAAATATTTAATCTACTCTATATAAATAAGAATTTATTGAAACGTGTGTAGCTCTAAAGCATTGAGCATGGAGCAAAGAACGGAATAACTAAGCGATAAGCAGCCAATTTGATTGGTTTATTTCGTTGGTCTTCTTTTATGAAAAATGCTATGAGTAATACGAGAATTATTCAATAGAAGCCTATTTATAATGAGCAGCCACAAAAATATCACTGGTCTAGACAGCAGAAGGCAGTTGTTTCTATGGTTCAAAATCAGAGAGGTAAAGAATTTGCTTCGGAAAAAGATTTTTATATTAAAATTACACGTTAATATAAAATTGCACGTTTTATAAATAAGTATCATCCGTGAATGTCTGCAGCCTACGAATTCAATGGTAATATTTTCAAATTTCCCATTTTTTTCATTTAAAATATGCCCCAAAACTCATTTCGGGAATGCTTCCATAAACAGTTTCTCATAATTCAAACAAATAAAAAATAACATTAAACTAAACCTAGGAAATTAGTATATATAGCTTTTTACTCTATCTGGCCATTAGTCACCAGACACTCATCCCAGTTTGCTTCTCCAGACTTAGTACCACGTCATTATGGTGTAGGGCCGCCTTTCGCTGCAATCACAGCCTTAATCCTTCGAGGAAGACTGTCCAGCAATGAGCGACATGTCTCAATGGGAATCTTGCTCCATTCCTCCTTCAGAGCAGCGAACAGCTCAGTGGTATTTTTTTGATGGCTTGGTTTGGCTCTCAGTCGGCACTCCAACTTATCCCAAAGGTGTTCAATTGGGTTCAGGCTTGGACTTTGAGCTGGCCAGTCAAGTTTCCCTATATCCATGTCCTCGAACCATGTGTTTATAATGCCTGCTGTATTGCATGGAGCGTTGTCGTGCTGAAACAGGTATGGCCCAGTACCGAAGTGTGCCCACAATGTTGGCAGTGCAGCATTGTCCAGAACTGTTTGGTAGGCCTCGGCATTCATGTTTCCACGAACCAAGACAAGCGGACCAAGACCGTACCATGAAAAGCAGGACCACACCATAATGCCACCTCCACCAAATTTGACTGTGGGCACGACACAGTCCTGTATGAAACGTTCTCTGGGCATACGCCATACCCACACACGTCCATCAGACCTTCACAACTGGTAGCGGGATTCATCACTCCATAGGACGGCTTTCCATTGTTCCAGGGTCCACTGGCAGCGTTCACAGCACCACTGCAACTGACGGGTTGCATTGCAAGCTGTGATGTGTGGCTTGTGAGCTGTTGCTCAACCATGGAAACTGAGTGTGGCAAGTTCACGGCTGACGGTACGATCACTTGCATCAGTACAGGAACGATCTCGAAACTCCTGTGCCACCATTTGTGCTGGTTTGCTGTTACCACACATCTCAGGCTTTGACGGTTACGATCCGTTAATTTCTTCAGTATACCGGGTCTGGGTGGGCATGTCATAACCCCCTCTCGCTTCCACTTCATGATGACATCACCCACTGTCGTGCGGGGTATCGAAAACTTGTGAGAGATGTCACGGATCGAATGGCCAAATCGGTGGGCTCCGATAATCATCCCTCTTTCTGTCTCACTCAGCTCTCGTCTTTTGTTCATTGCGACTGCAGTGGTTGCTCTTAATGTATTCTGACCTGTCAACCCCTTTACTGCCTTTTCTGCAAGTGATATGTAAATTAGGGTGGCTACCATGCACACTTGGAGGGGTGTCCGGTGACTAATGGCCAGATAGAGTATATAATTTATTTAAGCAGATAAATGGAAATTGTATTTTTATTACTTAAGATTTTCAGTTATTGTCTTTTTAAAAATTGTCTGACAGTTCACAAGACATTTCCTGAACGAAAAAAGCAGGTTTACAAAATGTTTCGAATAACAGTGCTAGATGGTGCTGGTGAGGAAGCATGTGAAGTTTATTTTTTGACAAGAAACAAAGTGTAGGAGTATTATGTGTTCTGTAATTCATTTTGCTGGTAAGCAGTTTAAAATTTGTGTAGCGTATTTCAGTTCCTTATCATTTCGGGAATGCCATTAGTCATGGTGTTCAAAAAGTCTGTTAACATGGCAGATATTTCAAAGCTGCCAGTTAGGCGAGATCTGATGAATGTGGTTTATACATAATAGAGGGGCGGGAGAATTCATTGCTGCACTCAAATTTGACTTTGACCCCCAAATTTAAGATCATTCTTCATGGATATTTTGCGGATATGGTAGAATATAAATATATTTAATAATTGCTTTATAAAAGATCACTTGTAAACAATTAATTTTAAATGAATCTCTATAAAGCTTGAATTAATGAAATTTGTCAGTCCAAGTCATATGCCATGTCGGTATTTACATGGATAATTCCGAGACACACAATATCCTCTACAGTGGCTAGGTGAGTAGAGTCCGAACGTGTGGTGGGATCTGAAGAATTGATGACAGGGTAAGTAGAAACACTTAGTCTGGGATCTGGTATCACTAACTCTGAGAGTGGCGAGCTAAACAGATTTGTCGACCTTGGCAGGTGACCTGTAGCAAATAGAACCAACAATTAATAAAATTATCATTTATCAAAAGCACAAGTGAATATATCTGTAAGTCTTTAATTAATTCCGCCTTATTTTAATAGAGTAAATACCATTAAAGTTTACCCCGCGGGTCCAAGCACGGACATTCAGCAAGTTTAGCCCCCTCAAATACTGGCTAGGGCTTTCAGGGGATAAATAACTTCTATCCGTTCAACCTCCCATGGGAAGTGGTTCAGTGTATTCCATTCGTGAAGAGGGGCATGGCCGAAGCAACGGGCTCCTAAACACAGCCCACTCGGTCCTGTAGATATAGCGTCGAGGCATGCTCGATGTCGGGCGATTTCATGGCTGACCCCTGACCTGTCCCACGTTGCGGGCCTAGGATACCTTCGTCGGGTTGTGGTTCTATTTTATGATGGAACAAAAGCATGCATTTACCAAATTATGTAATTAATTGGGTCTCACTTAGTTTGGATGCGTCAGGCACCTTCTGCCTTCTCTTCGGTCCTCTCTGATGGGTCGGGCTACAATGTCCTCTCGGGCAGCGGTTCTGTGTGAAACTGTAACTTCCAATTTTTGGATTCATACGATTACGGTCACGCTGGCTAGAACAAGCGTTAGTCCAAACCCTTTGACCTCGGTTGTGGAAGGGACGAGAAGTCGTTTCATGAGGGCAGGCACAGTTCAAATTAGAATTGGTTTGCTTCCTTAGACTTGGGCCCGTTTGCTTCGTTCCTTCCCATTGAGACCTCCGTCCTTGGGTGTGACGATAGCGGGCTACTTGCTTACGCTTATTCTCCCTTCGGTCCTTAACATCAGAACTATGTCGAATATAATCAACTGCTAATGCATCATCAGTCGGCTGAGAGTGGTGAGCTTTCTCATCGGGCTTCACTTTCTGCCTTCTTCCTCTTCCTCTCCTTTTTTTTTATTGCGGCTCGGTGGATTCTGAGGCGCGTTTGCCCACTACCTCCAAAAATTGCTTTCCTTTCTTCTTTCTTCTCTTTTCTCCGCGGGTCCACTTCTAGCAGACGAGTTCCATCTTCGTGATTCTATGCATTTACGCTGGAACCATGCCAAACCCTCAGAATCACCGCTTCTATTAGATCTTCTCTTCCGAGGATTTGACAGTCATCCATTTGCTAACTCGAAAACTATTAAAGATAGAGAAAATTTTCTGATTGCTACCCTGAAGAGCAACACCACATTAGTCTTAAAACAATTTTAATCACACTTTTCCCCTTGATAGATTTTGAGAAAATGGGTTACAAAGAGTCACTCAAGGTCAGCTTGGGCTGGCCAGGTTGGCTGAGGTTGGGAAGGCTCATTAAAAATTTGACCTTGAGTGACTCTTTCTCGGCCGTTTTCTCAAAATCTTTCAAGGGAAAGGGTGTGATTACAAATTGTTTTTAGACTAACGTCGTGTTGCTGTACAGGGTAGCAATTGGAAATTTTTTCTCTCTCTTTAATAGTTTTCGAGTTAGCAAATGGATGACTTTAAATTTGGGGGTCAAGGTCAAATTTGAGTGCGGCACTGAATTCCCCACCCCCTATTACCTATAAACCACACTCATCAGATCTCGCCTACCTGGCAGCTTCGAGATATCTGCCATGTTACCAGACTCTTTGGACACCCTGTATATTTAGTTTACGGGAAACGTAAGTATTTTAAGCGTATTGCTAAATAACCTGGTTTGCTAATCAATAACCCTGAAAGCCGGCTTCCAGGATGGCATCGTTGCTGTACAAAACAAAATCAAATGTCAGAAAATCATTTCCGGTAAGGTCATTTCGGGAACTTTCTCGGACTATGACGGGCGTTACCTAAATGATGATTGCATTCTCGAAATAGTGTCCGTATTCTCTGCAGAACTAAAAGTGATAAATTTAGCTATTTTAAGCCATTTTTTGTTTTTCGTTTCAGAGCATTAATATACACCATCTTGCCAAAAGTTATGAGGCACCACCAATTTAATGGAAAAACTTAGAAAAATGCATGTGTTATTATCTGGTTGGTCCACCTTTTACTGCTGTCACAGCCTCTATTCTGTCAGGCATTTAGTCCACTAGTTTTTGATAAGTTTCCACAGGAATTTTTCGCATTACCGCCAAAAGTGCCTTCGACAGTTCAGTTCAGTCACGTTTTTCGGGCGCTACACTCCTGCGCGCTATCGACCCTCCAACACGTCCATAGGATATTGATGGGGTTTGAGATCGGACTCTGTGCAAGCCAGTCAAGCACCCCTATTTCATCTAATCATCTACCTAAAACCCTTACTTTGTGGCAAGGTGAATTATCGTATTGAAAGAGAAAAGGGCCATTTCAATGCCAGAGAGCGGCATTGTCCAGGATGTCTTGATAACGCTCAGACCAAACCAAGAAGAGCACCCCCACACCTTTACTGACCGTCCGCCAAACTTCACTGTGGACCTTTCATAGCTTGCTAGAAGGTGTTCTCTGGGCATTCGCCTTACCCAAATCCATCCATCAGATTGCCCGATGGTTTATTGTGACTCGTCGTCACTCCTTGCAACCATCCAGCATTGCTCCCGAGTCTAATAATGTCTCTCTTTGCACCACTGCAATCTGCTCGCTGCGTTGTAGGTGATGATGTGAGGTGTTTGGGCCACAGCTCTGCCATGAACAACCATTGAATGCAGTTCCCTGCGAAAAATCTTGGTGCTTACAGTTGTTCTAGTAGACCCTATGAAGGATCTTGTCAACCGATGTTTTACAGTTTGCAGTGACCACCCTGCGATGCGCCCTTCACTCTCTGACTGACATAATCTTGGGTCTTCCGACGACAACATTTAAATTGCATGGGAACGCCTTATTTTCATGTAAAATAGGATTATCCTATGACTTTTGGCATGGAGTGTATTTGAGGATTAAAGAAAGGTTGTGATTCCTTGTTTTTGATTTTCTTGTAAGACCGTATTGGTATGTTATTCTAAAAATTATGATATAATTTACCAAAAAGTCATAATCCCTGAAATAAGTTAGATTCCAAGTTATTATGCAGTGGCTGGAAATGGTATTTAATGGAAATAGACGCTGGAAATGCCCGCTACCTGCCTACCTGCCTCACGATATCGGTTAGCACGCATTTACAGCTTGTGAAACACTCTGCTCAATATGGCAGATGAGGTTTGCTGAGTGGTGATTTTCTCCTTCAGTTCAAGCAAAGTGTTCGAATTGTTTGCATACACTTTACCTTTCAAGGCACCCCAAAGGAAGAAATCGAGAAGCGTTAGGTCCGGAGAACGTGCAGGCCAGAACGTGCATAGGATAATCCTCATCACTATTTTGGTACTATCGCCCTCTGTACACGTTTCCGAGCACTACTGCACAATAATTTTTTGAATCATCTATTACAATAAAGATTTAATGCTGCTGAAAAAGTTTTATTTTTGTCAATTGTAAAGTATGATCGTAATGATCATTCAGGGAACGCGACCATTATTTCCGGGAACGTCTGAAAAAGGGAGAATAAATCAATATTAGCTTATTTATTTTAAATTGTTTGTACATCAATCATAATAAAAACATTATTCTGCGTTTCCCCCACTACTGACCAAACCACAGGAGTTATCTTGATGAAACAAAAGTGCTCTATATGTCGATAATACTAGTCAACACACATTTTGTGACTAAGACAACACAATGTCCTTAGTAGTGATTTGTATGTAGAATCCGAATCTGCTTTTAGATTTTTTCTATCACGTCACGTTCCCAAGTTATGCGCATCGAGACTTCTATTTTAGAGGAATGAGTGTGAAGAGAAACGGCTACAATGTTAAAGTATCCATATTTTAGGGCTGCAAGGAAATCTACCAGGCCCCAAAAACTGAATAATTTAAAATTATTTCATTGTAAAACAAGAAAGCTGTGCGTGCTAGAGAAATTTAAAAATTATATTTGTAATCAGCAGAAAAAATACTACCAAAAATAACCCACTTTCATTTTGTCACAAGAAAAATCTTAAATTTTGTTGTCCAGTGTAATAGACAATTAAAATGCATTTAAGTTCAAAAATTTGAATTTATGTTTGGTCAAGATAATCGATTTTTATGCCAAAGTCTTCACATTTTTTCAATTTCGACAAAATAGAAAGTGAAATTCAACTCCTAATTAGCTCTCTTCATCGAGGTGTCAATCAGATTTTTCATTGCAAAATTATAGCCTTTTTGGAAAATTTCAAGAGAAACAAATGTTTTAACGTCCATTTGGAATATAAGAATTTGAATTGCGTATAAAATGTGGTCTTAAATGATATTTATTTTAACGATTAATTTGTTGTGCTGTGATTTGTTGATAAACAATCAAGTGATATGAAAAATTTATCGGTCAATTTTTGTTTTTATTGTTGAATTTATACAAAGTAATAATAATTTATTTGAAAATTAAAGTTGAAATCTTTGATGAATGATTTAACGAAAAATAAACTATCTTGGGAAAACGTGTTGGCGATGTTTATACAATTGAGTTGTTTCAAAGAAAAAGAGGATTGCCTCATTCACACATTCTTATCAAAGTTGATGAGGCTGGTAAATTCAAAACTGCTGCATCTATCGGTCGAGTAGTATGTGCCGAAATTCCAGATCAAGAAACTGATTCAAGATTGTTTGAGTTTGTGACAAAAAGTATGATTCATGGGCCTTGCGGTCAAATTAATCCAAATTCTCCATGTATGGAAAATGGTAAGTGTAAGAAAATTTTTCCAAAAGATTTTGCTATGACAACATTAGTAAACTCATCAGGCTGAAGACCAGAAAGAACTGCCATCGTGAGAAATGTTGAAGTTGATAACAGAGTTGTCGTTTCGTACAACAGAATTTTGATTTACGATACAATTGTCATATGAATGTTGAAGTTTGCACATCCCTACAGGCAATTTTTTATAAATTTAATTATTACTGAAGTATTTTTGCAAAGGATATGATTGTGCAAAGATTGGTCTAATGACAGGAGAAAGACAATTGAATAGCTGGCTCGAATAACTTTGTAAGTCAATTTTTTCCTAAATCTTGGTTTCGGTGGAATATCGATGTTAGTATGTTTTGGCACCACATGCTGCCATGTGTTTATGTAAAATGGAAAGTATACAAGGAATGCAAAGTCATTTTCCGGATGGACTTCTATGGAAGAGGGTTGTATGGAAAGTCAACATGGCGGATAATCGTGATATTTCTATCACCGCTTCCCGGCTTTCAAACCTTAATAGCAAGAAGAAAAGAAAGTTAAATGTTGGTGATTGGAAAGATAATATTCGCATGAGAGTGAAGAATCAAGGGAAGGCCTATATAAGTCGAAAAGGAAAACATGTGCCTGAAATTGACGCTCCAAATGAGGTGAGTGGAAAAACGTTGTAAATCTATTTGCGAGAGAAATAAAATTTGGATTTAGTTTAGGACTCACAATACTCTACATATTATGATAAAATTATGATAGATGCCTGTTATACTAATTATTTATTTACAGGATAGAATATGCAGCTGCAAATTAAAATGTGGAACACTTTCGATCGAAATGAAAAAAAATATTTTTGAAACCTTTAGAAAATTAAGTGGCAATGAGCAAAACCAATTTTGGATAGAAGAACTCAAACAGAGGAAAGTTCCGGTAGAAGTTTCAAGATGACGATGTACATTTCATTAGTTTAAAACAATCGGCATCACAGACATTGAAGATATGTCTAAAAACACTTTGTAATGTAACAGGCATTCACCCAGGAAAGTACAAATATTACAAAGCAAGATTAAAGTTAGTGCTAACTGTAACGCAATGAGAGGAAAACATAGAAATCGACCACATGCTGTGAAAGACGATGTGAAAATTTTTACTCGTCGACATATTTCTTCGTTTCCTACAGCTGGTAACATTCAAAAAAAGATTTTCTACCCTCCGATCTTAATTTAACTAAAATGTACAGTCTGTTCAAAGGAGAAAATTCTACCTTAAAAGTATCAGACCTTACCTACCGTGGGATATTTCATGATGAGTTTACATTAAGGTTTGGTCTACGAAGGTCTGATACATGTGCAACTTGTGATAACTTCTTCATTATACTGTCCGCTGCCGAAAGTGAAAAGGAACGTGCGAGAATTTCAGCTCAAAGCGAGCTAGACCACAGGAAATCAGATAAAGCCAATAAGAATCTTCACGACGATACTGAACTAGAAAAAATCAATGAAAATGTAATTCTGTTATGCACTGATCTACAACAAGTATTATTTTGTCCTACGTTAAAACATTTCAATATCTTCTATCAGACAGCTTTCAACATTTAACATGCGCTATTGTCACGAATGTAAGCAGTATTAAATGGCAAGAAATATACTGACAAGAAATATATATTTTTATAAAATTTTAATAACCAAAGTAGTCAAACAAAATATGACTAATAACCATTATTAATCATGGTTCTCCTTAATGGAGACCAAATCTTTAAACTATCAAAGAATGCTCCCAACATAATTAAATTCGTTACAAGGGGATTCCCCTAATGCGAGGAAAACCCCAGAAATTGGTAAATAATTAAACTAACTGGACTTTGAGAAAATATCTAGCAAAAAATTAAGTCAGCAGGTAAATTTACATTGAAAGTTTAATTATTATTTCTAAAACTTAAATAGGTTCTCTAACGTTAATTAGAAATAAATTTGCACGTTACATCATTTGATTTGCCGTTATTACATAAGTTACTTATCATTTACGAATAAACGGTACGATTATATCTTCTTAATTCACAAATAGGGATCATCAACTGCTACCCGCAAGACAGAGAGCGAATACTTGCTGGTGTTGAACGTCTCGGACCGGCGGGTGAGAGAAGCTGCAAAAATAATAAACACCCTCATTAGCTACGCCAACCACCAGCGGAGAAAATATATCAATTAGAAAACCACCTATAGACTTTAAGCACATATAAGACTAATGTCAATTACCCATGCGATATAAAATACACTTTAAAACAAAACAATTTTAGCCTGCCCGACAAACCAATTTACGACGGGACCCCTCCTCTGTTGCTAACAAGCATTAATTTAAGTTGCCTTCCCTTTACTGTAATTACGCAATAGGAACAAGCTTTACTAAGTAAACAGACAAATAAATTTTCGAGAGTACGGCTTAGAGCACGTCGAGCAGGGAGATTGATACCATGGCCAAAGAAATTAACTAGCACCCTTTAATGATGCAATAGGTATGCTAGAAACTAAATCCGTGGCACGAACATAAGTTGTCTTTTAAATAAAGGAATGTCGGCTTACCTCGAGATTGGGACAAAGGTGCCTAGACTCTCCCTCATGAAGCCACGCACGGTCCAAGTAAAGACTCCGGTGATGAAGTCGCTGGACGAAAATGTTGCCAATTCCTCCTGGGACAGAAATGGCTCGCAGTCCTTGATACACGTGCCGTAGATGCACACGAGGGCGAAACTTCCGTCGCTTGACAAAAGTTAAGAGAGTCGTATATGGATTCCAATACGGGCGTCGTTCTTGAGATAAAAGATGCCTTCAGCTCGGCTGGAGCGTTTTCGTTGTCCGCATAGAAATTTTCCACGCTGTCGTAGGAACAGCCAAACGCCATAAATTCCACACAGGGCTTGTCCAAAATTGTTGGTAGCTCTGGTGGATTTTCGCACGTTGACACCGTCGTTAACGAAGAACAGGCAGGAAATATCGGCGGAAATCTTAGCTGTAGAAATACCTGAAGAATAAACTGAAGGAGACATAAGATTATGCACATTAACATTAGCGTCGCAATTGATCCTGTTAGCAATGTCCGAGTCCCGACGCTGTGTACGCTTATCCTCTCCTATATTCCTCGTTGTTCTCCACGCTGTCGCAGATTTCCTTCCCAATCTTTTTGAGCGGAGATCGTTATTCTCATTTCCCTCATGAGAAACCTCTTGCAACCTTTTCTCATGAATCTCGGAGGCCGAATCCCCTTTAGTCCTTTCAATCTCCCGCTCGTCCCGTTTACGACGCTTCCGTCCCTTGTTGACGCGGTGGAAAGAATATCGGATTGAGGAGAGCTTCTGCATTGTAACTGACATACAAACAATCAGAAACTTTTTCATGTTTTGTTTCAACAGTCTCTGGGAGTTTTTTTTTCTTACTCTGAGCACACGCTTTCGTCTGAAAACAAACTTGAAGCACTAATAAATAAATAAATACATGAATAAATGGCTCTTAATGAAATTTGATTTTTAATAAGTGTTCCATGTTTATAATGAATACTGTATATAAAGAAGAGTACTATATTAATGAAATTAAGTGAAAATAGAGAGATTTTTTATTTAATATAAATTTTAGCGATATATTAATCATCATTTTTATTATTTAATAAGGTTTTAGCATTTAATATAGGTTCAGTTTTCATATTATACGGCGTGGAAGGCGATTTTCACGTCTGTATTTATTTTCTTCGGTAAGAGTTGGTTTTATTGAGGAAGATGTACATTTAAATACTTTCCTCTTTTAGGTTTCAAAATTGCTATGACAGTATTTATTTATTTTTGAAATAAATAATCAACTTTCCATTTTGATTTAAGGGAATTAATTTAATTTTCTTTAAGTTTTGAGAAAAATCTTTTTTTTTTACGTCCACATTTAACAATGCTTTTTGAGTTAACATTGAAAATTAAGCTGCCAGATGTTCTATCAGCTTTGCTCGTTTCCGTAAACGAGATGTATTTTGACGAGGCATATTGAAATTTTTTGATGCAGCGAGTATAGCATCGTGCTCTAGTTTATCATCTTTACAACGTTGTAAAACATTGAAGAACACTATTACTCATGCAACTTTTCAGTTCTGGTATTTTACTGTTAACTTTTAAATTATCAGCCATTATTTCAATTTTATACCCTGGTATATAGTTGGAAATGTCAAATTTTTGAGATTTGTGAAATCAGCCTATTCTTCCATAAAAGCAATCAAATAATTTTGTTAGTTGATTTAAAGTGAGGCGATCTAGAAACAGTATCAATAATCGCATTTATTATACAGGGTTATTCAAAATGATGGACTCAATTTAATTCATCTTTATTTCAATTAAAGATAGATTGTATATAAGGAGGGGAGACGGGGCACAATGAACATTTATAACCTCTATTTGTAAACACTAGAACCTTCTCTTTCTATGGATGTGTAGGTTATTCATATATAATTTATATTTCAAGAAATAAAGATGAATTAAATTGAGTCTATCATTTTAAATGATCCTATATATAAATTTGACAATTAAGGTGCGTCCCATAAAGATAAGGCCACCTCAAGAATTGCTTGTTTAATGAAAACAACAACAGTTTGTATTAAATATATTATTTTATTCAAATCCTGCAAACATTGTTAAGACAACAAAAAGAAAAAACTTTAGCCATACATTACAACAATGGAGAAAAAAATTAAAATGAAATTTGCACAGTAAATTTCTGTCCCATAAAGTTAAGGCCACTTACAATTAATGCCCTCAAAAAGTTTTCTACCGCATTCCCTTTGGCATAGGAAACAACTTCAGTATCCTATGGGGCCACCGTTGTTCTTAATGACTTAAAAATACATTGTGGCATTGTTTGTGCAAGCTCCGCACAAGTTTCAATAGTGATATCCTCCCACTTCTGAATGATGGCTTGCTTCAAATCATTTGTTGTTGAATATTGTCGCCCACCTTCATAAACAGCTCTAGCCAGCATTCCCCACATGTTTTCCATTGGATTTAAATCTGGAGACATGGCAGGCCAATCCATCACAGGCACCCCATTTGCCAGAAACCATTCAAATGTAGTTTTTGCATTGTGGACAGGGGCATTATCCTGCTGGAAAAAAGTTATTCTGTCCGAGGTTGAATCCATAAATGGCGGGAGAAAATCAGCCAGCAATTTCTGGTAGTCAACTGCTTTCATTCTTTCACTGACTAAAGCAATACGTGTTTTACCAAAACTGGTAAATCCAGCCCATACCATCACGGAGCCGCCTCCTTGTTGTCGTTTGGAAAATATGGCTTTTTCCTTACGCAAATCTTGCTAATGGTATTGCCAACCATCAGGGCCATCCAGGTTGAATTTTTTCTCCTCACTAAAAATTACACCATTCCAGACTCCAGTCCAACTCATGCGCTCCTGTGCCCACTGTAAACGTTTCACCTTGTGATGAATTTTCAGCGATGGTGCAGCCTTTTGTTTTGTGAATTTCAGGTAGTCACATGAATGTACTACCCTGCCAACTGTAGATTTCGATACTGCTACTTTATCCAATGCAGCTATTTTGCGAAAAGAAGTTGAGTTCTGTATTACCTCACATACAATTAGACACTTTGCACATTGTGTAACCTTTGCAGGGCAACCTGATGATTTCTTTGTGCCATAATCTTTATCAAGCTTGAGGAAATTAGAGATTACACATCTAGATCTTCCAGATTTTTGGCTGATTTTACGAATTGAGTTACCCTCAAAGTGTAGTGTACGAATTGTACCTTTCTCAAGGTCTGTTAAAGATTTACCTTTTCCCATTTGCTGGATATTTCTTTTAAACTATCTACAGATGGTTTTTCAAATAGTGCGCCATTTGCAATTAGATTATTGTTCCGCCTGTTGGCATTAATTGTAAGTGGCCTTAACTTTATGGGACAGAAATTTACTGTGCAAATTACATTTTAATTTTTTTCTCTATTGCTGTAATGTATGGCTAAAGTTTTTTCTTTTTGTTGTCTTAACAATGTTTGCAGGATTTGAATAAAATAATATATTTAATACAAACTGTTGTTGTTTTCATTAAACAAGCAATTCTTGAGGTGGCTTTATCTTTATGGGACGCACCTTATATATCATTTAATGCTGAAATTCAATGCAGCGCTTCGAATGCATAAATTTTATACAAAACTTGTAAGTAGAATGTATTTACACCAAAAGCTGTGTTAATAAAAAGCAAATAAATCAATAAAAACGTTTATTAAAACAACTTTTGGTAAAACAAAACATTTTGATGATACACCTACAAATAAAAACTTAACTTTACAAATGTTACATAGTGAAGATGAACATATTCATTGCAATAAAGCTGCATATCTAAAAAAATCTGATCACATAAAACAATCAATGCAACAGAAACAATAGAAAAACTGCTTAATATCCAGGTTATCAAATATATAGACAAAAAAATCACAAGGTAAAAGACGGTTTGAAAAAAATTAAAAAAACTCCCTACATACAACCCTAGCGTCAATGAACTTCGGACACCTCCAGAATTTTGGATAAGTACAACGAAACTAATTGTAAACAAATGAAAATTACTTTATTGAGTGCACAGAGCTTTAGTACAACTGTGATATAGCATTTTAACATAAAAAAACGAGAAAATTAAATAAGCGACTTTTTGTAATGTTTCGTTTTCAACACGTTGCAATGAACTTCGTACACCGTACCGTTTATTGCACATTACCACTGAGTGGCGTCACCTTTCCGACGAATGACGCTCCGATGTCGTTGAGGCATGCTGGACACTAATTTCTGCGTTGTTTCTACTGGAATTTTGTCCCACTCTTCGGAAATACACGCCCGCAACTGCTGCAGTATTCGAGGCTTCCGCTGTCTGACTTTTCGCTTTAAAATGGCCATACATTTTCAATGGGTGACAGATCTGGGCTGCCGGCAGGCCAGTCAAGCACCCTGAAACGCTGCTGTTGTAGCCAAGCCTTGGTGTTCTGAGAAGCATGAGGCTTCGCGTTGTGCTGCTGAAAGATGCTTGGTCTTCTATTGAACAACTTTTGGCGGGATGGACGCAGATGATGTTGAAGAATGTTTATATAGGCAGCAGAGTTAATAGTGTCCTCGCAAAAGTGAAGCGATCCTGTCCCGGCTGCACTCATGCAGCCCCACACCAACAGCGATGCAGGCTTCTGAACTTTCCTCTGGTAACAGTCGGGATGATTACTTTCGTGCTTGGTCCTTAGCACCTTGCGACCGTTGTTGCCATACATCACTGCAAAGGTGGACTCGTCGGACCACAGAACACTATTCCACTGAGCAAGGGTCCACTTTAGATGGGTTCTGGCCCATGCTACTCGGCGACGCTTAGCTACAGTGCTCATAAATGTCTTCCTCTTTGTAGCGTATAAGTAATAGTTGCATCTTCTGATGTAACGGCGGATTGTGCTTCCGGATATGGGTATATGAAAATATTCTCGAGACCAAACAGTCATTTCACTTATGGGAGCATACCTGTTTTTCACAATGTAACGTCGAAATATTCGTAAGTCCCTAACATTCGATAATCGCTGCTTGCCTGGTGCAGTCCCTGTTTCTGTTTTCCCGATTTCCCTGAAACGCTTGATGATCCCATTAAGAGTAGAGAGTGGAACTGATAATTCATGGGCAATAGCTCGCTGGGATTTGTTATTCTGGAACTGCTGTATAATTTTTTGCTGTATACACGTTTCTACTGGCTTACCACGTCCCATGGTTTAAAACAACACTAATACTGTGCTCTGTCGCGTGGACGGTGCTTTTAAAGCCTGATGCAAAGCATTCTGGGCATTTCTACAGCCTTCAAGAAAGTTCTATATGTTGTGTACGAAGTTCTTTGAAACCTGTTGACAACGCAATTATACATAAATTTGAATAAATTGTTTCACACCATTAAATCAATTCTAAATCGATGTTGATATTGTTACATATACTCAGTAAATCTACTTTCATTAGCCTGCAATCCTTTGTATGTACTTTTCACTGTGTTTTTAGCCAAATTACTTGCTGTCCGAAGTTTATTGACGCTAGGTTTGTATTATTGCTACATCTGAAAGACAGGATTGAATAAATGCAAATACTGTCCCTGGTAATTTGAGATTATTTGAAATGGTTGAAATTTTTTACATTTTTTGTGTGTTTGCCAGAATACTGCTTGAAAGTATATGATTTGAAACTCTTTCTGTTCCATTCTTTGCATGCACCTTAAGTATGTCATACTCTTTTTTTTGTCGTTTTATTTTCTTTTTGTTTTGATGCTGTTTTGGCATTTTTTAAAAATTGTCCTTTTCTTTGAGATTTATTGGTACTTTCACAAGGCAATCCTGTTAAGTGGTCGTAAGAGGCTTCGCTTTGATCCCATTTTGTTAGTTCAGATAATTTACTTTCAAACCTTAATAAAGCATTTTCGGGAAGGAGCCAGAGGACAGGCCCCAAATTTCTCAAGTAAGAGTTGCAATCATTCACCAATTTCCTTCGTTTGCTACCTCTTTTCTCCAGCTCACAATATGAAAAAACATGTCTGGTCTTCATCCCACTTTCATACTGGCCCTCCAATTCCTGTTGGTTGTTTAGTTCCTATTGATCTTCCAGGTTCTCACCTCTTGAATCTAATGGATTCTGAATTGATTCCTTGTCAATGTTAAAAATTGGTTTAGATAATAATCAATGATGCATTTTTTCAATGTGAAATGAAGTGAACTTAAAACCAACAATTAAGCAGTGTTTGCACAGTAGACGATTTTTTCTAAAGTCTATACAAGTGCAAGTACAAGTGTTCTGGTTCTTGTTGACAGTATTTATATATGTGAAGGCACGAGAAACTTTCTAACATCAATCATTTGAACCAGCTTGGCATATTCAGGAGTAATTAAATTCATCTTTAACTGAATGTGCTCTGTTATCCACTTGGGTCACTCTTGAAGATATACAGGTATAGTATTTATTGTATGTCATGTGTTTCGAGGACATCCTGAGATTTCTCTGAACATAACTGCCATATCTCTCCTGTATAAATTGGTTTATTACCACATTTATCATCTCTGATAGCAGGCAATTCTTGTAACCATACAGAAATCGATGCTTCAGTTCTTCGTTTAATCGTTCAACTCCATTGTTGGTATTAATGATCATGTTATCAGGCTTGCATGCCACCTTCGAAGTTCCTGCTCCCATGTGCCTTCAAAATAATATTTCAAAGGAGTGCTTTCATAAACTTTCCATGTTTTCAGCTCTTTCAAAGCTTCTTGAAGTTCTTCACCTGGTGATTTTTCTACTTTACGGAGGAGTGCCAAAGCAGCATCTCTTGGAATGGAAGAGTTTTTGGCTCTTGAGAGCCATCGATTCCAGGCTTGCTCTCTATGAAAGCTGCAAGTAAAAACATTGATTTCTGGGAAAACTTCCTATAATGCAGATATCTCTTCTGCGGCAAAATCAACCATTGCATTTTTAGGATGAATGTGAGGGTTCATTACATTTTAATAATTTCAAGACCTTCTTTAATAACATTCTTTGATTCATACTGTGAAATAAGTACAGCCACAATCTGATAGTTCACGTTAGTCCTCACAACTAAGAAAAATAGGGGAATCGCATATTTGCAAACACGGTAAGTAGCATCAAGAAGAACAACATCTTTCCCAAATCGGCAATACAATCTCTGCATGTTTTCATTTTGGTAAACAAACAGGAAGTTATTGCTTAAAGTTATTTTCCATTTCAAACACGTAACTTCATCTTCTTCATTCTCATCATCTTCAACATGTTCAAATACAGCTGAATCTTTTACACATAGACGGAAAAATAAAACACTCTTATCATAAATTTCCAGCATTTTTTCTGTGTTTTCCATGTCGATCTTGGTATGACGAAATTCTCTTTTTCTTTCTTTAATGATTCGTTTAATTGTCGCAACGTCGGGATAAAATCGTCTTCTTCTTCTGTCAAGTTGTTTTAATTCCGTCATTACAAATATTTCTATAAGTCTAATTATAACTGCCGCACTTCGTTTTCCTGCATACACAAGTTCTTTTATCTTGCAACGAACTGTGGGATCAACTGGTTCTGTGATTGCAGAGACTTCTCCTTGAAGATGATAATGGGTAAGGTTGAACCAAAAAGCTTCCTTTCCTTCAACATTGTTGTTGTTTCTAAGGTTCTCTTTGCTTTTTCTTGATACTGCATCTCTTTTCGGTTTTCAGCTGTAAATAGAACAAATGAAAAATATAAATATGGGGCCCTGATGCCAGAGGTTTACTCACATATGTAATTTATAGTTAATTCTCTGAAACGAATGTTAATGTACAGTTTGATCCAAACTTAAGGAAAACCTTTAAACTCAAAAATTCCCACACGAATGCAGATAAAAAGATTCTGTTCGCACAGAAACGATTGAAATGAAGTCGATTTTTTCCCAGGAAAAAAAATTAATGCTAGAACTGTTCGGTTTTGACCAACAAATGACGTTGTCAGACATCAGTTTATGCACATATTCAGACGGTAAGATGCCTGATTAACTATCGGTGAGAATGAATTATCACTATCCGCTTCCGAAACAGTGTTTGCAGCGAGTGTTGATCTATTTGTACCGTCTGAAAATGCACATAAACTGATGTCTGTAACATGACAACGCCATCTGTTTGTCAAAAAACGTAATAATTCTAGCATTAATCTTTTTTTTGCTGGAAGAAAAAATCCGACTTCATTTCAATCGTTTCTGTGCAAAAAGAATTTTTGCATCTGTATTCCTGTGCGAATAATTTAGTTTTATATTCTTTTCTGACTTTCTTTTTCTGAATCACCTTGTAAAAAAAAACACAAAGAAATAACCAGAATAACAAAAAAAAAAAGTTTTCAATTTCTTTTTCTCCAAGAATTTCTTGAAGGCTACTTTTTTTTTACAAAAACATTCTGATAGTCAATTTTATTAGCATAGGCCTAGTATTTAAAATTAAGTAAATCCTTTAACAACCGTTTTGAGCTTCATAAAACATTAACAGAATGAGTTGCAAAAATGTATCCGTTATTCTGTGAATTTAACATTTATTTTGAATGGCTTTTTCATAAGTAATTGTCAATTGTACATTAAAATTACAATATACATGATAAATTTTTTATTAAACTATTTATTACCCTTATTATACCTGTCATTCGGTATGGGATAGTAATCTGGGAGTTTTTATCACATCATGTCAAGAATAGACTTCATAGAGTTTATAGTCTATTCGCAAGACTTTATTTTTACCGCTATATTGGAATTGGTATTTATTCCTTTTCTCAGACCATGCAAGATTTGAACATCTCTGAGTGTTCGAAAGACTCATTTTCTGTTTGCTACACTCTAAGAATTGTGATTAAGTTAGAGGATGGTCTACATGGTAGAAAATGCGTCCAAAGATAATCTGCTTGCTGTTATATAATTTTTGACTAGTGAAAAGCGTCAGCCAATGGAAATTCTTACGAGTATGACAGTTATATGCGGCGACCATAGTTATTCTCGTTCGGGTGTGGTTGAATGGTGCAAAAAACTTGGACAAGGATCCACGAAAGATTTGGCCCGTCCAGGACATCCTCGTGTTGTTGAATCAGATAAAAATGTGAGACAGTTGGAAATTGCTTCTCGCGCTGACAGAAGAATTTCAACCAAATGGGAATGCAAAGTGCTTGTAATGTGGTGCAAAGTGCCGCTATTTATCATTATTTTATTAAGACCATGAAAACGTACACGGAAATCGATGAAAAATTATTTTGTTCAATAAATTTGCCTTTTGCGACATGATTGAGTATCTGGGAGGAACACAACGACATTTTAGTTGGTAAAATCGTTCGTTGTTTTTTCTTCTCCGCATCAGGTAATTGTATGGTCGTATGTAAACGAAGGCACAGAAAGTGGCAGTAAATTTGTGCATGCGCATTCCTACTCCAATACATTACTACTCCCAGGCAGGTCCATGGAATAATAAACCTGGACCGTCAACTCGGATCAACAACAGGTTTTTAAATCGCGCCATAATACGCTGGGACGCCAAATACGCTATCGGGTTATGTCTATTATTGATGTTGAGTGGGTAAAGGGGATGTGCGGAGTGAAGTTCGCGAGTCTCTCGCTCAACAGTTTTCACTTAGACGTACTTTCACTTTCAGTCCTGCTATATTTGTGAAACGATCTCGAGCAAAGAATTTTCAAAAATGACTTAAAAACCAAATCACTGGTGTGTAAGACAACCTGGATTTATCGTTGCATAGGATACCGTCGGATTTAAAAAGGTAAATCTTTTTTTTTATGATTGTGTATAAATTAATGATCTATTAATGATCATGATCTGTAACTGACTAATAAATCCTAAAAAATTTATAAAATGTAATTGCTCTATAACTCAGTTACGAATTAAACTAAAGAAAAATGAAAACAAGTGTTCAATTAAATAAGAAAGGAGCAGTACGTATTTGATCTAAATAAAGAAGTATTACTAATACAATTATACTCAACGAATGATCGATAAATGTTCTCATTAATACGTGTGAGGAATGGTTAAAAAATCGAAAGATGTGATCTTCTTCATCGTCCCCGACATCTTGTTCACTACTTTTTTGTCTGTAGCCTGCAGTTTAGGAACCCCCAGCTAAAAAAAATGCGATGCCAACTGAACATTTTCCTAACAAAGGTAATCTATTCAATTCAAAATTTTAAATGACATTGTGATGTTCAAAAAATTTATAATTTTTTTACCATCATATGTTAACTTTTTTTATATTGTAGGAAATTCCTGTATTGACACAAGTTTCCTTTTTAGAACTGGCCAGTTCACAATTCAAAATGACGCCCCAGCTTCAAGTATCCAGTTTAATAGTCTGAATACTGTCCCCTAAGTCAAATACAGATCCCAATTTTAAATACTGTTCCCAATTTAAGGACTCAGTTCTTAAAAGATATCGTTCTTAACCTAAGATAATACCCTTGTTCAGTGAGTCAATTCATAATACACTTATTAATTGAAAATACACTTTTCAATTTAGAATACTAGTCACTAAATTCTAATGGAAATGTATAGGATTTATAAGCTTCTGAAAAGTAGTATTTTTTTTGGAAAATATAGTTATTTTCTTTTGTTTAAATATATTTTTGAAATATTATATTTCTAAAGGCAGATTTTGGGATTCCTTTTAAATCATTTTACAATGAAATGTTGGCTGTACTTTCATTTGCATGAGTGGGCTGCTGGGAAGTGACTGTCCATTGCCGTGGAGATACCGACACCTCGTGACAGAGACACCTCGCTCCGAAAAGTTTGCGAGGGTCACAGTTTTCTACCCTCGAGCAGAAGGTCAAATTCCAAACTCGTTTCCCTATTTTTGTGGCTTTCCCCCCTTCTTTGCTTTTCCCCATCTTTCCTTTTTTAATGCTGGAAGCTTTTGACTTACTTATTTAATTTGATACTCAAATGATAAATTAAACTTAATTATTAATTGGAAAATAAAAAAAATGAACAATAAAGCATGATTTTAGGATTTTTTTAAATAATGAGCGATTATTTTAAAGTAGGTTTTCTGATATACATATTAAAATGATATTCACATTTTTATATTAAAATATGAAAGGTTTTACCGGATAAATTTATGATAAAATTTGGTACACATTTTTGAAAATTTTAATTAAACAAGAGTCATAGACTCCTGGATTAATTGGTTAATTAGGCAAGTTTTATTCTAAAATGTGATCTAGTTTAGTAAATTGCAATTTATGTGCGGAAAAAAAAATGTGTAAATGAAAGCATGCGCATGATTTGATCAATGAAACTCTTTGAATAAAAATAAATTACACGCAATACGCAATGGTAAAATATTACAACGTAGAAATCCATCATTTCTTTATGCATTATAATATATATTATCGTATGTGTTTTACGTTATTTTAGTTTTTTTATTTTTTGTTTTATCATTTCTATTATACTAACAGATATGAAAAATTTCCCTGGATGTACGAAACTCCGCTTTTTCTGTAACTTTATGTTTTTTCATTGCCTTTCCCAATTTTTTTGCCCATGGTAAATAATTCTTTCCTCACCTGGAGTCCAGACATTTAACATCAAAAAGACAATGACGCAAACTATTTTAACAAGATCCCCCCCCGCCCAAGTTGATAAAGTTTCATTATCCGATTTCATTCGATTTCATCTCTGTAGTTAAATTTGCGGAGAAATTGTAATTTTATAGATTTTCAAATTAGATCCTTTTTTTTATTTTTTATTTTTTTTTTATTTTTATTTTTTGCATTACACTCTTTAACACTTTATTGGGGTTCGCCATCTTCCTTTCATATTAAAGATTCTTCGCCTTCACTTATCACTCTCTGTTTCTTTTTCTCTGTTTCTTTTTTCTCTGTTTCTTTTTTTTTTATTTTTAAATGAAGAATTCCCTTGCTGTAATATGTAAAGTTGCAATAAAGTAGACCTCCACACTTCTCTCTCATGTTTTATATAAAGTGCACAATTATCTGATGATGTCGACGAATGAGAGAATTCATACTGCATCGAGTGTAGCGCAGGTTAAAGTCACCTGCGTTCGGGAGTTAGGCAGAGGCTCTCGTTCGAAAAATAGTCGACAGTCTCCCGGCTGTTATCTCGGAGCAATGCCTCCGAGAAGCCCCACCAGTGCACTCGCTATGAGCTTGGGAAACGGTCGGGGGAAGCGCATGCCTTTACCCAGGAGGAGAAATGGGTAAAACGACAACGGGATCGGGTGCTGTCAATCGGCGCTTGGAACGTATTCTCCGTGACAGGAAAGGAATCAGAGTTAGTGGAGGAAGCCAAACGGTATCGACTGGATATCATTGGTATTACCTCTACGAAACGTCCGGGTTCTGGAACTGTGGACTTAGAACGAGGGTGGAAGCTCTTCTACTCAGGTGTCGATCCTAACATGACTGCCCAGGCGGGAGTGGGAATACTCACAAGTCCCCGGCTGGCAGATTATGTTGCAGATTGGACTCCCTTAGCTGGAAGACTGTGTCTCCTAAAGCTTCAGATAGGGAAACGGTCTTTCTCTCTATTCCTTGCATATACTCCGAATGCAGTCACAGAGTACCCACTTTTTTTAGATGAAGTTGATGCTGCTCTTAGCAGGAGAGGTAGTGCAGATTCTGTCATCCTGGTGGGCGACTTCAATGCACACGTCGGGGCTGATGACCAAACGTGGAAAGGCGTGATTGGGAGGAATGGTGACCCCGATTTAAATGCGAATGGGAGGTGCTTGTTGGATTTCTGTTGCAACAATGGACTTTCCATCACAAACACCTTCTTCCAGCACAGGGATGTCCATAAGTATACCTGATACAGGGAGGCAATGGACCAGAAGTCACTAATTGATTTTGTAATCGTTTCAGCCGACTTATTCCGATCAGTGTTGGATACTCGTGTGAGAAGAGGGGCAGAACTATCAACTGATCACCACCTTGTTGTCTGTACTTTGCGGTTCTCTGAATCCATGCTAGCCAAGCGAAATACTATGGTCATCCATAGGTATTCATACTATGAATACCTATGGCTTGGGTGATGATCGAAAGAGTGCAATCGCGGGTACAAGCGGCCGAAATGAGAGTTCTGAGAGGTGTGGCTGGTGTTACCCTACTAGACAGAGTGCACAGCAGCACAATAAGAGAGTCTTTAGGTGTTGAGCCGCTGTGCATTGAGAGATCTCAGTTGCGCTGGTATGGCCACGTGATACGGATGCCGCAAACTGGTCTTCCTAGGCAGTTGCTATCTTCCACGCCAGTGGGTAAGAGACCAAGGGGTCGGCCTAGAACCAGGTGGCTAGACTACATGGAGAATCTGGGTTCGAGTCGCATGGGTATTACCAGGGAGGACATGCACCTGATGGCGGAAGATCGCGATCGCTGGAGATCCTTCATAGGGCTGCTGCAACCGCGACCCTAACGGATAAGCGGGTTTGAAAAGTAAGTAAGTAAGTAAGTAAGTAAGTAAGTATTCAATTAAAAATGTATTCAAAGCTTGTTTTTTTTTTAATTGTGTAATAAATAAATAAAATGATGGGTTATATTTCTCTGATACACGATAATAAAGAAAATCAGTAAAAAATAGATAAAGGATGTAGAAGAAAAGAATGACGAGACATAAGAACCCTGGAATAAAAAAAAAATTGAACACAGGAATTGAACCTGTAAAAGCTTGACAAAGATACACTCTATCAAAGCTAGGACTAAGATTTTTTTGTACACTCTATCAAAGCTAGGACAATAATAAAGCAAAGAGGATAATAAAGAGGATAATAGAAAATCATCGTGAAAGTAATTCTTTAATTTTTATAATAAATAAACAGACGGCATTGTCTTTTTGATGTTAAAATTCTAGACGGCAGGGGAGGGAAGAATTTTTGACAAGGTGCGTCGGGGCTTGCCCCAAACTAAACTGGAAGGGAAAAAATGAAGAGTACATTATGCTTTGTATTATTGAAAAAAAATTACAGAAAAAAAACCCCAGTGAAATAACGTAAAATACATATTAGAAGTAAATATGTAATGCATAAAGAGAAGATGGATTTCTACCTTGCATAAACAATGTACTGTAAATGGACGTTATTTTTATTGCCTAGAGTTAACTTTTATCTTTTCGGGCATCTTCAGAAGTTTTGTATTAACTGAAATTCTTTGGATTAAAAATGTACTGTAAATGGACATTATTCTAATAACTTATTATCATAATAATACTAAAGTGTGCAGAAACAATGAATTTACTTTTGCGTTTTGCGTATAATTTATTTTTATTCAAATATTTCCGTTGATCAAATCATGCACTGTTTTCTTTTACTCACCTCTTTTTCCGCACATAAATTAAATTTACTAAACCCTCCCTAGATCACTTGTCTAATTAACCAATTAATCCAGGTGTCTATGACTCTTGTTTAATTAAATTTAATTTAACAAAATTTTAAAAAAAGTGCATCAAATTTAATCATAAATTTATCCGGTAAAACCTTTCATGTTTTAATATAAAAATCGTGAATATCATTTTAATACGTATACCAATAACCTACTTTAAAATAATCCATCATTATTTAAAAAAAATCCTAAAATCATGCTTTTTTGTTCAAACAATGAAAACATGAGTTTTTCTAATTTCATATATTTAATCAAAAAGCTAATTTTAAAAGATTTAAACTATTAAATTTTTACAATTTCTCAATTCAATTAATAATTTAAGTTTAATTTATCATTTGAGTATCAAAGTAAATGAGGAAGTATTCATTTATTATAAAGCAGTCTGCCTAAACTGTGACAATAGTTTCGAAGGGGGTAATAGTAAATAGGGAAACGAGTTTGGAATTTGATCTTCTGCACAAGTGTAGAAAAGTGTAAGCCTCGCAAACTTTTCGGAACGAGGTGTCTCTGTCTCCAAGTGTCTCTCTCACGAGATGTCTGTAGCGAGGTGTCTTGTAGCGAAATGTCGGTATTCCCATTGCCGTGTGCCTTTGGATTGTTGCACTAAAAAGTATAAATTCTTGTGCTGAATTTATTTTTTACTACTCCTCCACTCCTCTACCAGATCAGTTGCTTCTTACTCTGCCAGTCATGGAACCTTTTCATCAATTTTTGGCCACTTTAGTTCTACAATAGTTAGGAATATCTATACAAAGATAATTTCATTGCCTCATTCTTTCAGTCCTGGATATGTAAGATTTTTCCATTATTTTTGCTTCTGTAGAGATGGACATGAGTTTTTATGACTGTCTCCCAGACCATTTTAGCTATGCCTACTTGTCTCTTCTCCGGTAGTTATCATCATTGACAGATTATCCTAAGATGCCACATTCAATTTTCATTTTGAGGTGTGCCATTTGATCCCCAATGGGGTAAGAATTAGACTCAATTTAGATTCTATAACCTAACGAAATGTTTTTTAGTTCTAGTTTTTTCATGCATCTTTTGACCTAATGTAATTCAAAATTTCTTTATCTTAGATTTTATTACGGGGTGTTTTTAATTTAACTGATTCTTGTCCTCTTTTATAGTTACTGATAACTTTGGCTTGGGGTTTTTGTAGTGGAGACGGGTAGTCTCAAATCTTTTTTTAATGATTTCTTTGCCTTTACTTCAAAGCAATTCTATTTCTTTCAAATTGAATTTTTTTGAGAGAAACCAATTATTGTGAATGATTGTGCAGACAAGCCAATGATGTAATTTTCAACAGTTTTCTGCCAAATAATTCTCTTATCAACAATTACTTTATGTTTTTCGGATGACTACCTTAGACGTCAATATTTATGACACTATTCTCCGTATACCATTGTGTTGGCACACAATTTTTCTTTTTCAAATCTAACACCAAGTTGTTAGTCGACAGTCTTTCTGATTGTGCCCATTAAACTATTTTAATAGTTATCTGTTGGAATGAGGAACTTTGTTTCCGTTCAAGAACACTATATTTTAGTGTCACAATTATCCAAATGACTTCACATCATTCAAAATAAATTGTTTTAATTAATTTTATATTGGAATTTGATTTTGTGTCAGTCTTGGACATTGACCTTATTGGAATTTAATGACTTACTTGATTTAATTAATTTTTGAAAATTCCTTTTCCTGTCACTTAATTTGAGTCATATTTACTTATGGGAATATTTGTATTTTCACTTAATTCTTTTTTGTAATTTCTTTATTCTGAAATTAAGCTAAATCTAATTTTTAAAAAAATTCTGAAATTTTGCTTTAAACTTCTTAAAATTTAAAATAAAATATATTTTATTCATAACTCAATTTCTTATCTTTCTTGTCTGACTTTCTTATCTGCATTAATCAGGCAAACAATCAATTTCTTCTTGTTAGTAATTAAGAGGAATTTCCTCGAGTTAATTTTTTTCTCTAACAATAAAAATGAAATACACAAGGCAATGCAATTTTAAACGAAGTTTAGAATATTATAATCCACTATACTGATCACAAGTTAATTATTAATTTTGGTAGTAAATTAAGGTTAAATCATTAATGTTGTGATTTGCTCTTTAGAAATTGAATTTTTTTTCTGACTTAAACCAATTTTCGTCTACTTAACTCATTCAACAAAAATGTCACATTTAAGGCATTACAACATTTCTAGTGTGTGTAAATTTTCTAAATGAATACTTAAATCAGTGAAATAACTAGAGCTTGGACTATAAAATGGCCCACAATGTTGTTTCGACTCAAACTGTCAAAAAACTCACTTTAGACTAAATTATTAAAAGAATTATAGTCTCACTAGTATGTATGTCTATTTACTATGAAGTCGAAAAGTTAAACTGCATATTGACATTACAGATATTACTGTTGGAGATGATAATCAAAATTTATCATAGTATGAATGAATAACAAGGATTATTAAAAATAAAATATGGACAAGTGCGAGTCGAACTCGCGTGGAGAGGGTTCCGTACGGTGAATATGTTATCTACCATTTTTTTTTTAAATCTGACCCAAATTTGTAAAAAAATTATGTATTGCACCGGATTTTAGAGGGAAATTGCTGAATATATTGCCTATTGCTGAATTCTGTCTTGTCGTATATTCTTGAATATGTGGAGTAAGACCAAGTGACAGAAGGTATTCTGATATTTCATTTTTTGATTTGTCCTTAAAATTAATATTGAAGCCTCATACTATAATAATCTTTTCGTGTACACCGATAGCATTCTTAATGCATTCGACAACAATTTTCGGAAGGCATTTTGGTGATTTATATACGGGTAAGAATTGAACACAAAATGCTTTGAATTGGAGGCATTCACAATGCCCACCCCCTGGACTATCTACAAATAAAACCTGAAGAATTGACCGACCGACCGAATTTGCGAATAGAGTAACGATTTTTAAATTAATTAACATCGTTCTGGCAATGCAGTACCACACATTCGCAACTGTTTTTATTAAAATTTAAATAAAAATAAAATTTAATTTAAAAATTTTAAATAGCTAAAATTACTTATTTAGGATTTTAATTCGATTTTCTTACCGTATTTAGTCTAGCGCGAATTCTTTTTAATGATAATCTTCTTTCTATATATATAACCAGCAGAGGACCCGGCGTTGCCCGGGATAATTACGCTTGTTAGGGAGCTGAAGGAAGGATAATTACCTCATTTGCCTCATCGACAGAGACTGCCCTATCTATATCGTATATTATATCCATTTCCTGTTCATTGTTAATAATTCTTGGAAACGAATGTTCTGTCATTGCATCATCATTTTATGTTCATTGTTATAATTCTTTGAATAATTTTGTGCTCATTGTTATTGGTGAATTGCGCATGAGACCATTGTTGATGCGAACACGACGGGCCTATTGTTGCACAAACTTTGCCTTGCCTTATTGGTCATGAAATATCTGTTGCTGGTCCGAGCGTAGTCTGAATTCATATATAGAAGGAAGAAGGATGTTTCTTTGTTTGTGGGTTTGTTTGTGGGTTTGTTTGTTTGTTTCTTATGCAATTCTACAGTTTTATTCCGATCTTGATGAAATTTTGCATACTTGACCTTCAAACCATGAGGAATGTCACTGTCTACCTCAGATTTCGGAAAAATAATAATTATCGATAAAAAATCGATATTCATGGTTATGGCAGGGCATATTAATGAGAAATATCTCATGACCAACAGTGCAAGACAAAGTTTTTGCAACAATAAATATCAACAATGGGATCAACATACAATTCACACGGACCGACAATATATATCTCATGACAACAATGCAAATAAAAGTTTGTGCAACAATAGGTATCAACAATGGTGTCAAAACGCAATGCATCAACACTATGCAAGGATCAACAATATATGTTTCATCACCAACAATGAAAGGCAAAGTGTGTGCAATATAGAATTCAATGCATAGAATTCCTGCTATTAAGGCTTTTCTTAGAAAAGAGAATTCTTAGTACTTAACAATTTCTTGAAAATTTTTAAAAATGATCAGTAACTAGAGATGATGAGTTAGCAGACTACTGAGAAAGAGTGAAAGACGATAGAGGAAGCACTCCTTTAGCTCCATCCTGTATTGAGCAAATGGTAAGCAAGTAAATAGAAGAATCGGCGACCGCTAGACAACACAAAGCGATGAATGGCCAATTTTGCTACAAGACATCGAAAGAAGAAAGGAAATTGCAACATTTTCAAGTGTACATCTAAGATTACGTGAGTAAAAAATTATTTAGACAAGAAGGCATCCTTGGAGAGGTCCATCCATTGTGAGCCTTTAAAAAATTTTTTTTCGGTAAATCAAGTCCCGGTATATCACGTAGAATTAATTGTTTCAGTGAAGAGGTAAATTCCTGTCTTTCGGATTTTTCTTAGAATGGATAGTCCTTTCGCTCTATATTGTACTGATTGAGTTATTATTTAACCAATGTGGACGTTTAATTTAGCTTTTTGAGGTTGTTCTGTTTACCTACAAGCGTACTTATCCCGGGCAACGCCGGGTCCTCTGCTAGTCTATATATACAAAGAAGGATGTGTGTTTGTGGGTTTGTTTGTTTGTGGGTTTGTTTGTTTGTTTGTTTCTTATGCAAATCTACAATTTTTTTCCGATCTTGATGAAATTTTGCATACTTGACATCGAGAGTGGGAATTGCAAAAACATCAAGGGGAACATCTAAAGTAAGATTACGTGACTAAGAAATTTTTTAGGCTAGCAACGGCGTACATGGAGAGGTCCATCCATTGTGAGCATTTAAAATTTTTTCCGAGTTTTCATTATGAATTTTTACTGTCTTAATTCTAAGCGTTTTCATGTGTTTATTTTTAGGATATTGCAAAATTTAATCATAAAACAATCCGAGACACGCCCGGGGTTATCACCTAGCATATTTTGTAGCACATCAGATCCAAACATTTCATAAAAATACATTTTGACTATATTCTGTGGGAATGTATATATTTCGGAAACAAAGATGTTGATAATGCGATGATTGAACATTCGTTTCCAAGAATCATTAATAATGAGCATAAAATGATGATGCAGTGACAGAACATCAATAAGGCAGCATCTATTGATGAGGCAAAGGAGTCACGCGTGTCTCCCTTGAGATCACTATCAAACGTCCAGACGACTGGCAAAAATTTATGTGCCTGGAAAGGAAAGAGAAAGAACGAGTATTGTTCAGAGAAACAACTAAAACACAAAAAGCTATACGGGCATTTTAAACATCTGAGCAAAGGGAGTTTCGAATAGAGCAAGAGCTTCCACGTCAAGAGCAAAAAAGTTTGAATCTAAATTATCTGGTCCCGCTATATCACCTAGAATTCCTGTTTTTTTGTATTTTTCGTAGAATGCATAGTCCCTTTGCTCTGTGTTGTATTGATTGAGTTATTATTTAACCAATTGGGAGTTATAATTTAATTTTTTTGAGATTGTTCTGTTTACCTACACGTATAATTATCCCGGGCAACGCCGGGTGCCTCTTCTAGTAGATATATTAAAAAAGCTAGCTAACGGTGGCTGCGAGTAAAAAAAACTGTAACATCAGTATTTTCTCGGAATTTAACAATCAATAAAGGTTGGATTGCTCGGCACTATGGACACGGGCATGGAGCAGGAGAAGTTAGCATTTTATATATAAGATGACTATTGAAAAACAACTCATTTATTTTATATTTGTCTTTTATTTCTAATGTATTTTCGTTCATTATATTTATATTTTTTAATTTCTAATTTTTATTTTGAACAAAACAGTTTCAGGAATAGCTGAAGATACTGATCGATAGCAGAATATTGAGAGATTTACCATGTTATTTTAAGACCATAGACTTCTTATATATTTTCCTGTAATCTATAAGCAAGGAACTATTTTCTTTATTTTTTTCGAAATTTTAGGCTCAGTAGTTTCGGAGATAAGGGGGGGGGGGAATGGTCAATTTTCATTTTTTTTCTTAAATAACTTTAAAACTATTTATTTTAAAATTATAAAAAAATATATTTGAGACCCTCACAATAAGCCCTTTCGTTTGATATATCACACGATACAGTTTGCAAATATTTTTTTTTAATTTTCTAATTTGCCCCCCAAAAGTGACCCCCATATTCAAAATTCATTTATTTACTTTACACGTCCGTTTTTGGGTCACAGAAATACATATGTTTATCAAATTTCAACTTATTCGATCTAGTAGTTTCGGAGTAATTTGGCTGTGACATCGGGACAGACAGACACCGGAGTGATCCTATAAGGGTTCCGTTTTTCATTCGGACGTACGGAACCCTAAACAAGAGCAAACGTTATTCAAAACAACTTTAAAATCTCCAAATTATAAACATCTATTAAAAACAAATCATTCGTTTGCTGTATAATTAAACCCCATTTCTTTTCTTTATACATTTGGTTATGCTCAGTATAATATCTATATTAATATTCAATACTAGAAAAGGTACCCGGCGTTGCCCGAGATAATTACACTTGTAGGTAAACACAACAATCTAAAAAAATTAAATTAATTTTTGCAATATCTTGAAAATAAACCACATGAAAATGCTTAGAATTAATACAGTAAAAATTCGTAATAATTCTCCAGATCCAGAAATACCGACAGGTGGAAATTTCTTAAAAATTGTAAAAACGGTCAAGATGAAAGGTCTCAATTTTTCTTTCACCTTCACAGATAAGATTCTTCAGAACTTTAATCTCACTGGCTTTAATATGCTTTTCTCTCTTTGTCAACTTATTGTTAAAACAAAAAAATTTCCCTTAGCACTAAAACTAGCCAATATCAATCCTAAGTATAAAAAGGGGTGTCCCCTTATTATCTCCAACTACCGCCCCATATCCGCCTTATCTCCCATGTCGAAAATTATTGAAAAAGTGGTCTTCAAGGGCATGGCCGACTACCTTTGGACTAGGATCCCCATCCAACAAACTGGCAGCCGCCCTGGATATAAAGTGATCTGGACCCCTCTCCAGATCTACATGAAAGCCATACAGGCCCGTGATCTCCGCCAAAAATTTATTATTGTGCAAACAGATGTTTCCAAGGCGTTTGACACCGTCTCTAGACCACAGTTATTCCAAGATCTTGACAACCTTGGGGTTTCCCGTGATTACATTGCCTTGTTACAGGATTAATACCAAGACCGCATCAATATCATTGGTACTGAGTCGCTGGTTGTTAAAGAATTCAAACGAGGGATTGTCCAGGTGTCTGGTTTGGCTCCGTTACTATTCGCCGCAGCGACTGCAACTATTTTCGACCATAAATTCAATCTGCAGATTGCCAGTTACGTTGATGACAACTATCTATTTGCGACTTATTCTATTCAAGATCATCAGACAACTATGGACCTACTCCAGCAAGACCTGAGCTATTTGGCGGAATGGTACTTAGACTAAATGAGGACAAGACTAATATCATGATCCTACCTAAACAAGAGAGCTATTCCTCCACCATAAAGATATTAGGTATACCATTTGACACTAGTGTGAAGTTCAACGAATATATAGATCAACTAATATCTACTGTACACCGAAAATACTATATGGTCAAAAGGCTAAGATCCTTTCTGACCATCCGACAGATGTGTCAGTTTATACTGACAGTGATTGTGCCTCAGCTCGCCTATGGAGCCGTATTCTGGTCTTCCACTTCTTCCGTCAACTTAAAGAGACTTTCTGCTGCCTAGAATACATTAATTCGGTCTGCCTTTAAACTGGGAAGAACAGAATCTGTAACGTCGACATGCACTAACTATGGCCTACCCACAGTTTATACAATAATGAAAGTAGCGTTGACTACGGAGGTGGCAGAGGCTCTCTGTAATGATAAACATCCTGCTGCGATTGTTGGACAGTGGTTTAGGTCTACTACCAAGGTCCGACAAACACGGAGATATCTTTTTGAGATCCCTCACATAGTGTCGACAGTTAAATCTAAAAGCTTTCCGTATAACGCCATATCTTTGTGGAATGACTTACCTTTTGACATACGGCGCCTCAACCCAATGCACCACGACATGTGTCCACTTAAAAGGAAGCCTTAATCAATATTTCCTCAGTATACAACTACCGACTCAAGTATGACTCTCTTGGTCCTGTCCGTAGCCCTTTATTGGGTATTCCCTCCTTTTCGGTTGCTTTAATTTTATTGTCGTTCCGGGCCTCCTTTTAGACTTTTGCCTAATGGCATGTATTTTAAACTTACCCTTTTACCCTTTTACCCTCGAGATGGGGTGCTTGCTAAATAAATAAATAAATAAATAAATAAATAAATAAATAAATAAATAAATAAAAATTCGAAAAAAAATTTTTAAAGGCTCACAATGGATGGACCTCTCCAATAATTTCTTATTCACGAGATCTTACTTTAGATGTACACTTGATGTTGTTTCAATTTCCACTCTTCTCTCGATGTGTTGAAGCAAAACTTGGCCATTCATCACTTTGTGTAGTCTAGCAGTCGCCGATTCTTCTATTTACTTGCTTCCCATTTGCTCAATACAGCACGGAGCTAAAGGAGTGCTTCCTCTGTCGTCTTTCCACTCTTTCTCAATAGTCTGCTAACTCTTCATTTTCTCCAGTTACTGATCATTTTTAAAGATTTTCAAGAAACTGTTAAGTACTAAGAACTCTCTATTCTAAGAAAAACCTGAATAACAGGAATTCTAGGCATTGTTACAAATTGAAACTAATCCGTATTGCATCATCATTTTATGTTCATTTTTATACAACAATCAGCTCTATGGCACGGAGGACGCCTTATCTCAACATCAAGATGAATCTTAATATTCTCTATCAAAATGTTAGAGGTCTGAGGACTAAAATCCCTCACTTTTTTAAATTTGTCTCACTTAATTTTAATTACATTTATTCCCTCACAGAAACTTGGCTCAACTCAACGATCACTGATTTTATGTTTTTTAATGATTCCTACTCAGTTTACCGAGCAGATCGTAAGATAGCTGATAGAGGTGGGAGAATTTTAATAGCTGTTCCGGCGATGTTACATTCAGAAAGGTTGGAATTTAGATCTTCGGTTGAGTCGATCGATATGATCGGAGTTAAAGTTATGATGAAATATAGGCTCAATAAAAACAAATTCGTTAAGAATTACCATATTTGGTCTATCTATATTCCTCTTGCGACTCCGAATAAATTGTATCAGCAATTTTTAGATGAATTGGCTGATTTTACTGTTACTTTAAATTACCCTGGTATTTTTACAGGTGATTTTAATGTCACCGATTCACCTCTTAGCATTGGTAATAACAACATCAATGTCACTAGAAGCTGATTGATTTCTTTTTGGGCGGAACACGTAGGAGTGCAAAACCATAATGAAATTCCGAATTTTAGAGGAGAAACGCTTGTTAAAATTTTCACATCAGATTCTGTGATTGTGAAGCGTTGTTCTACTCCACCATTGAAGGAAGATAAATTTCACCCTGCTTTAGAAATAATAAGTAATTTTAATATACCCACTTTTATTCTGCAAAAAACGATTCCCAACCGGGATTTCAGGCAAATTTTCGCCTGATATTAGATGATCACTGCACAGCTCTCGATTCCATCACGTCCGTAGATCAATTGTGGGAAAAATAGTTGAACGAATTTTCCTCAGTTCTGGAGAATCACGTTCCTTTGAGAAAACAAAAAAAATATAGAAAAAATATTGGTAATTTTCCGAGCTGGATTTCACGCGAATGTGTGCAACTTTGGTTACTTAAACAGCATTCTCATAAGAGATTTACTCGTTCTAAATCATTAGTTGACTATGAAATATTTAAACTAGCTAGAAAGAATTTTAAGATTGCTTTTAAGAATAACTTTGAAATGTTTTGTGAGTCAACTGAAAAGAGCATTAATGGTCACGCGTCGATGTTTTGGGGAACAACTAAGAAGTTATTAGGGAACAAATCTGCTAGAAAGCACTGGTCAGATAACTGCACAGCGGCTGAGTTGGTTACGCACTTTGAAAGTATTATGAATAACGATAAAGACCCTCCAGCCCCTCATACTAATTCCTCTTTCTATTGGGATAGTCTACACGGTAAATTGAGAATACCGGATATTTCTCTTTCAGGTATCCACATAATTTCGTCTAAAATCTCTGCTTCTAAGCACGCATATTTAAATGGTATTGCGGATTATGTATTTAAAGGCTGTATGTCTGCCATAATACATCCAATACATAAATTGCTTAATCTTTCTTATAATACCGGAGTTTATCCTCAGGATTGGAAGCAAGTTCACATTATACCAGTACCTAAGACAGTACGACCTTCGTCAGTTAATGACTATAGACCGATAACGCTTGTCACTTTTCCGGCCAAAATTGCTGAGAATTATGTGGCTAAACATGTATCCTCATACATCGTACCTAATCTTCTTCAAGAACAACACGGCTTTAGGCAACATCATTCAACTTCTACCAATCTTGCCAGCTTTCTACATTATTTAGTCTCGAACATCGACCAACAAATTCAAATAGATTACATTTATTTCGACTTTAGCAAAGCTTTTGAGAGCATTAACTGTAAACTCTTTTTACGTAAACTCGAGAATATAGGACTTTCGAGAATCTTTATAATTGGTTCTCTTCACTTTTAATTGGTAGAAATTTCACCATAAAAGATCTATATGATACTACTGTTAATGGCAGAATTAGGAGCGGAGTTCCCCAAGGATCCCCACTCGGTCCCGTTCTTTTCAATCTTTTTGTAGCTGACATCATTGAATTTATTAAACCAAAAGGTCATATAAACTTTCTTTTATATGCTGATGATCTGAAGTTGTTTTCACCCATACATAACTGGAATGACTGTTATGAGATGAGTAAGGCGGTAGACAATGTTTATTTATGGACCATTGATAACGGACTTGTTCTGAATGTCGCGAAAACGTTTTGTGTCACTTATTCGAGGAAAGTTACTAATTTTACATACGACTAGCAGATGATCCGGCGTTGCCTGGGATAAGTACACAGTAGGTAAACAGAACAATCTCAAGAAGTTAAAAAAAACTGATGTGTTTTTTGGAAATAAACTGTAATAGGTTATGCACTGCTAAAACATTCCAAACGCACAAACACACACACACACACACACACACACACACACACACACACAAAGAAACATATACACACTTTTCCCAATCGTCTGAACGCTTCTTAGGGAGCTGAAGGAAGACACGTGTATCTCCTTTCCTCATCGAGAGAGACTGCTCTATCTATATCGTCTATTATATCCACATTATGTTATGAAGAAAAGAAAGATGAGATAAAAAGATTTGTAGACTTTGGAAATTATTTAGGAGCGAAAGATATCCCAGATGAGGCTAATGTTAATTTTACCAGCTATCTGAATATAAATGCCTTAGGAATTTTTTTTTCATTAATCAGACAAAAAGGTGGAGGAACAATCTATCCTAGAATGAACCAATTCAAATGTGTCTTCAAATACCTGCTAATTACAAACATTACAAAAAACACTAAATTTGTGAAGAAAAAATATATATTTTAAATGAAATGTATCAAACAAGAAGAATTCCTCACTGCCAAACATTGGCTCATTTTTGACTGAACCCACATTCCTCCGTTCATTCTCTCAAAATATTTTTTAAATTATGCCTGTCTATTCCATATGTCAAACCAAATTGGTTATTGTTCAGAGGGGGAAGCAAAATAATATAATATTTAAGGGGTGGTACTTTAAAGGAAACCCCGAAACTTAAGAACGAACGTGGCTCATTAAAAGACTTATTTTGGTTTTAAAAAAAATGCAATATTTATTTATAAAATATCAAAATATTCTATACAAAAGAATGTTCTATACAATATGATTTAATTGAGGAATAGGCATTGCGATCTCAATTACAAAAGAAAAAATTATTTTTCGGAATAAAATAAAGAAATACTAGAATGTGCGTTAAATACAGCGAAACAGTGTAACGAGAAATATTTATCGCTACATTGAGTGAATTAACTTTAAATATAAAAAAAAATTGAGACAGACCAATTCCTTATGAAGAATAAGGAAAAGAAATTTCAAATTTCCATTAAATGTCTAAAGAAAGACTGCGAAATGATAATCAATTATTAATGGCGAATAAAAAATTGAAATTGTGCAGCATGGCGTCCCTTGTGCGCGTTATTGTTGAAATAGCATTAAAAGAAATTTCATTATTACCTTATGGGGTAACCCGCAAAACAATGCTGCTCGGTAAAGAATCATGGCTGCCGCGAGAAAGTGAAAAATTCAATAAGAAACTAAACATCGAACGGCAGGGTAAGAGGAATTCGCAGAGCATTGGAATGTAAATGATAAATGGAAGATGAACGCCATGCTGTAGGCTAGGAATGACGTGGAGGACCAGAAGGAGGGACGACTGGTCAAGCCAGAAGCTGGAAGTGGTCTGACTGATATAAAAAAAAAACAGTAACCACGGAAAGAACATCAACAATAGTGGGACACACATCCTCGTGATCACGAAAATTATTCGCGAGGGACAACTAGCTGCAGACAGTGATAATCACGTGCAGATTTTTTAATTAACATTTATTAAAACAATATATACTCAACAATCAATGTCTGCAAAACAGTAAAAAAAACTTAAAGAATAGAAAAAATAGAAACTTAAATTATATCTATTTTTACATAAAATAATCTGAGTTTTCCCGAACAGTTACGATGCAAAAATTTTGCAAATAACTTATTATTTGTTAACACTTTTCAAAGCAGAATAATTGTTAACAGATTGACAATACAGAAAGTGATTTTTGATATGTAATCTTGCATTCATTGTCAATCTTTTCAAAGTGAAATCTTTTCAAAGAATAAAAAAGTTTAACTTCAACAGAATACATGTATATTCCCCAGAAATAAATATTCAATGTTTTCACTTTGTTTGCTATTTTGAACTGTAATCAGCATCTTTTGAAAATCGCATAACAAAAAAGAAATTTTCAGATAGATAATGTTGGCTATTATTAATATTTGTGTTTTTTTTATATATTTCGAATTTTAACTTTTTTCAACTTTTATAATATACACTGATTGGAAGAAAGTAATCGGACACTTTCGATTTTAGACGTTTTGTCAAATATATAGAAAAATACTTGACGAATTATCCTGAAATTTCAGGGGTATATAAAGGATGTTACACCTCATATACAGGGTGGGAAAGAAATAACGTGAGGTGTTCAGAGCTCACTAGCGGGAATTCTATTAGGCCAAATGCAGTACATTTTGGTGTATTTACTTAGTGGAACATGCAGTTTCGATTTCTGCAAAAAAATAGTACCAAAAGTCGCCATAGGGGGCGCTTATTTCAAGAAAACAATGAATACCTAATTGTCAAATGAACAAATACCGTACAAACCAACTTTAGTAACAACAATAAACAATGTTTTATTTTCAATTACAATTGTGTTTCAATATGACCACCAGTGTGCTGTTCCAATAGCTGCATGCGGTACACGACATTTTTTACGGCAGCTCGCAGCATATCTGCATTAATTAGTCTGATATGTAACGTTATTTGATTCTTTAAGGTTGAGAGGTCAGGAACATGTGCTTGATACACAAGGCTTTTCAAATATCCCCATAACCAAAAACCACAAGGGTTGAGATCAGGCGACCTGGGTGGCCATACCATGGGAAATACACGACTAATTTCAATCAAGCATATCGGCATACCTGGCAGAATTGACGGAACAAGTTACCGGTCCACGGGGACGGATTTCTTCAAAAAAGTACGAGCCGATGATGAAAGAAGCAGTAAAGCCGCACCATACTGTTAGTTTTGGTGAATGCATAGGAGTTGGCAGACACACTTGTGGATTTGATGCAGCCCAAATACGGCAGTTGTGGGTATTGATATCACCATTCAATAAAAATGTGCCTCATCACTCCATAAAATTTGCCATGGCTATGCATCATCCACTTCTATACGTGCTAAAAATCTCAACGAAAAGTCAGTTCGGGTACGTTCATCTCCAGGAAGCAATTGTTGAACAGGTGTGAGTTTATAGGGATAAAATGCCAATATCTTATGCAATATTTTCCTCACCGTCGAATATGGGATGTCTGTTTGGCGTGCTATTGCGTGTGTACTGCTGGTGCCCTGCACAGTAGTCATCTCCTGTTCCACAACAGCAGTTGCAACTTCTTCGACGTGTTGCTGCCTGATTCGTTTGCGTCCCCGGCCTGGTTGCACTCCTAGATTTCCGGTAGATTCAAATCGTTCAATCATTTTCCGTAAGTTAGTTATGCTCATCGGTCCTCTTCGTAACGTTTTCAATCGCCGGAATTCACGAAGGGCAGCACTTGCATTGTCGCTCTTCTGATAAAACGACTTGACTAATAACGCCCTGTCAGGCAGAGTAATGCTGGGTGCCCACTTAGCGCGACGATCGCGCGATTCTATCGCTTTGTGAAGCACGCATGCGTAGAGTGACGTCACGAGGGCGATTCTGTGGCGCATTCTGATCGCATGCCAGAGCTTTTTGATCGCGCGACTCTATCGCACCCAATCAGAAAAAAGTTTCGAATCACGTGGCACATGCAATCATGGCAGCATCTACTTCGAAATGGTCGGATATCGCTACGGAAAATTTGATTGAAGATTGCAAAAAATATGCAATTCTGTATGCACGAAATATCCAATTCTGATTTTGGAAGCACGAAATCTTGAAGTGGGAAACGAAATGATCGCGTAGATAGCGCATGCGCATTCAGTCACGCGGCCGTCGCGCCAAGTGGGCACCGAGAAGCGAATTGATCG
>JAHWFO010011432.1:132072-150695 GCA_023313115.1 Rhysida immarginata
TCACAAACTGGTATCGAGTGTTTGGAAGGCAGTGGAAGTCTCTGAAAAAACAAAACCCACAGTGGAAGTTTTCCTGATGCAGTCACTGAGCAAAACATTCGCCGTATAGAGAACACGTTCAAGCCGACCCGCCTATCTCTTACCAGCAGATAGAGGAATCTCTACATCGAATCGACGACATAAGCCACCACCATTTTGTGAATTCATGTTCAACATACCAAACGATATGCGAGATGTACCTCCGACGTGTTGACATCAGAGTAAAAAGAGGAAAGAGTGAAGTGGTGCCATGAAATGCTCGAAAGATTCGAACAAGGCGACTCACAGTCGGTTTGTAGCATTCTAACTGGGGATGAAACAAGGCTTTATCATTATGACCTTGACACATAGGAGCATTCAGATGAGTGGGTGCACAAAGGAGGACCTCCGTCAAAAAAAAACAAATAACAAAAAGAGATCAAAGCGCTGGAAAGTTTTAACCCTTGGATAAAAATACTTAATATTAATATAATTTAAAAAGTTAAGAAATTATTATAAATTTTAAAAATAAAGTCAATTAAAAGATAAAGCCTAACTGTAGGGTCGAAATGAATTCAATGTTTCAATGAAAGTGTTCTTGCAAATCCAATCCGGAAAGAGCAATAATTTCACTTCAATGGTGAATGAATGGAGAAACGGCAGAAAATAAAATTGCTTCGTTAAAAACGAGAGCTTCTTAGAATGGGTCAATAAAATGAATTGTCGCTATAAAATCCGTACAATAAAATATAAGCAGGCAGAAACGTTAACAGGTGCATTTTTCTTCCTTAAATTCTGAAAAAAAGAAAAAAAAGAAGAAGGAAAATCAAACATAGAATGGTAAGACTTTGAAAAAGCTAACAATTCGGATAAAGGCCATCTTTAGTTAAAACTTTATGTTCTGGAAGTCTTTTACTCTTTACAAAAAACAGTAAACGCTTCTCGCTTCACCTGATATAACCTATCTCCTTACGATGTATAAAAACTTCCAGATCTGATGTATAAAACTTATATTAACATTAATTTTATTTAATACAAATAATTTTTTTCAAAGTTATAGAAAAGATCTCACATATTTTTAATTAGAATAAAGCAAAGTGCGCGAAAAATTAATAAACAGAGTTGGAACAAAAGACGGATATAAACAAGAATATAACTCGTAAAACGATTTTCAAATATGCTGAAAAGTAGAATATAAAAATTTGTTGTTTAATATTACTGTAATATTTTTATATACAGCAATGGCGAAAACTGCATGTGTAACTTTACGTATTCGATTGCAGCGCTCACACAAATCTTTCCAAACGCGCGCGAAATGAGAATGAAATCCTCTCACGTCTAAATGTTTTAAACTACTGGGCCTATGTTCTTTCCCCTGCTAGATCAAAGTTATCATAAACGTCAGGAGAGAAGTTGATGCTGCTCTTAGCAGGAGAGGGAGTGCAAATTCTGTCATCCTGATGGGCGACTTCAATGCACACGTAGGGGCTGATGACCAAACGTGGAGGGGCGTAATTGGGAGGAATGGTGACCCCGATTTAAATGCGAATGGGAGGTGCTTGTTGGATCTCTGTTGCAACAATGGACTTTCCATCACAAACACCTTCTTCCAGCACAGGGATGTCCATAAGTATACCTGGTACAGGGATGCAATGGACCAGAAGTCACTGATTGATTTTGTAATTGTTTCAGCTGACTTATTCCGATCAGTGTTGGATACTCGTGTGAGAAGAGGGGCAGAACTATCAACTGATCACCACCTTGTTGTCTGCACTTTGCGGTTCTCTGAATCCATGCCAACCAAGCGAAATACTAGGTTCAGACAAACTTGGCGCATCAAATGGGAGGCACTGGAGGATAGAGCTGTGAGGAAGACCTTTGCAGATAGCATATCTTCAAGTTTCAAAGAACTACCCAGTGATCGTGGTACTGTTGAAGAGGAGTGGCAGTTGTTTAAAACTGCTGTGATTACTTCGGCTGCTTTGTGCTGTGGTCGTAAGCGGCTGAATGTGGCGCAGGGCGGTGAGAAAAGGACTGCATGGTGGAACGGTGAAGTCCTAGAAGCTGTCAAGGCAAAGAAGGAAGCCTATTTGCTATGGCTTGCAAATAAGTCAACTTCGAGTCGAGTGCGGTACACTGAGGCGCGAAAAGCAGCAGCAAAGACAGTATCAACAGCTAAAGCCAAGGCCTGGGAGAAGTTCGGGGAGAAATTGGAGGCAGACTATGGTTCGGCAAACAAGGTGTTCTGGCAGACCGTGCGCCGCCTCCGTGGAAAGAAGTCTCTTTCATCACAAACTATTAAGAGTTCAGATGGGAGGCTTCTGAAAACGGAGGAGAGCGTATTGCATAGGTGGAAGGAATACTTTGCATCTCTTCTAAATCCGGTGACAACAACAACTGAGGCATACGAGGTGCACCTTGGAGCGGAGAATAGTCACGGTAGTATCACTGAAACAGAAGTCAGATGGGCAATTAAGTCCCTGAAGACTGGCAAAGCTGCAGGTGATGATGAAATCCGGTCCGAGATGTTAAAGGCCTTAAATCAGGATGGTATCCTGTGGCTGACTCGAGTGTGTCAAGTTGCTTGGATATCTGGACAGGCCCCTAAGCAATGGCAGACAGGAATTGTGATCCCTATCTTCAAAAAGGGAGATCAGAGAGATTGCAACAACTATCGAGGCATCTCTTTGCTCAGCATTCCTGGGAAAGTGTACGCTAAGTGTCTGGAGAAGAGAAGTCGGGAAATAGTCGACTCCAAACTGTCGGGGGAGCAGTGTGGTTTCCGACCTGGCCGAAGCACGACGGATCACATCTTTGCTCTAAGGCAAATCTTTGAGAAATTCTGGGAGTATGCAAAAGAGGTCTACGCTTGCTTTGTGGACCTCGAAAAAGCATATGACAGTTCCTCGGGAGAAGCTCTGGCAAGTGTTGCAAGAGTATGGAGTGGATGGGCAATTACTGGTTGCTATCATGTCTCTGTACGAAAGCTCTGAGATGTGTGTCCGGATAAATGGCATTAAGTCAAGACCGTTCACCGTGGGTGTTGGACTCCGCCAAGGGTGCGTACTGTCGCCCATCTTGTTCATTATCTTTATGGACTGGATAGACAGGGGCAGCCGAGGCGATGAGCGTGTTTGTGTGGGCGACTGCCTGGTGGAGAGGTTGCTCTTTGCGGACGACCTTGTCCTGCTTGGGTCTTCTCGCACGAACCTTCAGCATGCACTAGACCGGTTTGCAGCCAAATGTGAAGAAGCTGGGATGAAGATCAGTGTGGCTAAAACCGAAGTTCTGGTTCTTTCAAGACAGCCTGCTCAGTGTGCTCTCCATGTTAGGGGAGCCTCATTGAGACAGGTGGAGAAGTTCAAGTATCTCGGGATTGCATTCACGAGTGATGGACGGCAGGAGAAAGAATTGGATGCTCGGATCGGTGCAGCAAGCTGTGTCAGACGTGAACTGTGGCGATCCGTGGTAACGAAACGAGAGCTGGGTAACAAAGCCAAGCTCTCAGTCTTCAAATCTATCTTTGTCCCCATTCTCACCTATGGTCATGAGGCTTGGGTAATGACCGAAAGAGTGCGATCGCGGGTACAAGCGGCCGAAATGAGATTCCTGAGAGGTGTGGCAGGTGTTACCCTACTAGATAGAGTGTACAGCAGCACAATAAGGGAATCTTTAGTGTTGAGCCGCTACTTCTCCGCATTGAGAGATCTCAGTTGCGCTGGTATGGCCACGGGATACGGATGCCGCAATCTAGTCTTCCTAGGCAGTTGTTATTTTCCAAGCCGGTGGGTAAGAGACCAAGGGGTCGGCCTAGAACCAGGTGGCTAGACTACATGGAGAATCTGGGTTCGAGTCGCTTGGATATTACCAGGGAGGACATGCGCCTGATGGCGGAAGATCGCGATCGCTGGAGATCCTCCATAGGGCTGCTGCCCCCGCGACCCTAACGGATAAGCGGGTTTGAAAAGTAAGTAAGTAAGTAAGTCAGGAGAGAAAAACCATTGTTTCAAAACATTGCTGGGAAAAATCTTTTAAGCATTCCAAGGAGCTTTAGCTCTGACGCAGATGTAATTTTAATATCTCACTTTTACTTGCACTTGGTTTAAATAAACAGTGGAAATACCTTTGATTCTATATGCATTCACGTCATTTTAAAATATAGGCCTAACTTCAATTAGCCATTTTAACAATAGGCCTAACATTATTTAGTCATTTTAACTGTAGGCCTAACATAAATTAGCCATTTTTCACAATAGGCCTAACAATATTTAGTCATTTTAACTGTAGGCCTAACATAAATTAGCCATTTTTAACAATAGACCTAACATTAACTAGCCATTTTTAACAGTAGGCCTAAGATTAATTAGCTATTTTGAACTATAGGCTTAACATTATTTAGTCATTTTAACTCTAGGCCTAACATAAATTAACCATTTTTTACAATAGGCCTAACTTTAGTCATTTTTAACTAAGCCTAACATTAATTAGCCATTTTTAACAATAGGCCTAACAATAATTAGCCATTTTTAACTATAAGCCTAATATTAATTAGCCATTTTTAACAACAGGCCTAAAATTATTTAGTCATTTTAACTATAGGCCTAACATTAATTAGTCATTTTAACTGTAGGCCTAACATAAATTAGCCATTTTTAACTATAAGCATAACATAAATTAGCCATTCTTCACAATAGGCCTAACAATATTTAGTCATTTTAACTGTAGGCCTAACATAAATTAGCCATTTTTAACAATAGGCCTAACATTAACTAGCCATTTTTAACAGTAGGCCTAAGATTAATTAGCTATTTTGAACTATAGGCTTAACATTATTTAGTCATTTTAACTCTAGGCCTAACATAAATTAGCCATTTTTTACAATAGGCCTAACTTTAATTAGCCATTTTTAACTATAAGCCTAATATTAATCAGCCATTTTTAACAACAGGCCTAACATTATTTAGTCATTTTAACTATAGGCCTAACGTTATTTAGCCATTTTTAACCATCGCCCTAACATTAATTAACACATTTAACAATAGGCCTAACAGCACTGAATTTTAAAATGAAATGAGCACGTGCATCAAGAAAGCTTCATAACGGGCACGTGCTCCAGGCTGCCATCAACAATGCTTAAATGATAAACAAAAAGTAACACTGTATTCACTTATGACTCGTCGGTAGGATTCGATTGATATATTACATGCCCTAAGTTCATATTCTTAACATTAGTGCACGTGCTTGAAGGGGTCCACGAGAGCTCATCAAAAGTTGATATATCGCTGTTAAGTTCTTCCATTTTCACGTTTTCGTGCAAACGATGGCTGGCCAGGCACATAAAGGTACTGATTATGCTTGTATTCTTATATATAGCTTTAGCTAAAGCTTGTAATAAGGGGTCATTGAAGTACTTTTTGGGGGTCTTTTTTTCGGACGTAGCATTTCGAAAAGCGAAAAGAATGTCATATTCGTCTTGTGCTCGTCATTCCCGTTCGAATGACATATTACATGCCTTATATTGCCAATAAAAAAATTTAATGGGGGGGTTTGGGTCTCAATAGTCACGTGACTGTTAGACCGATTTCGACGACAAACTAATCAGGTGAGCTCAGGAAGGGTCTCTATCGAACGGCGAAAAAAGAACTTGAAAAAGTCAAAGCATTCTTGAAATCGTCGGACATACAGACGGAGGACGGACGGACAGACAGACAGACAGACACACAAACAGAGCGAAACCAATATATGCTTTTCAGCATATAATAAATCAATCACTATAATGGATAAAGAATAATAATTAGATGTCTATGAGGATTTTTATACACGCCATACCTCAGATGTTTAAATTATTGAGGTATGGCGTGTATAAAAATCCTCATAGACATCTAATTATTATTCTTTGACGATTATTACGCCAGTAGGAAAGATAGTCCCAGCCTGCGAACTGGGTACTGCTCCAGCCAGCCCAAAGGGCATGTAGATAGCGTAATGCTTCCATGTCCGCAGTGGCGCAATTGGCTGGCGCATCTGCACGGTGAGCAGAAGGTTCCAGGTTCGATCCCAGGCTGTGGAATTTTCTTTCCTATTTTTCATCAATACTTTAATGGATATTAGTGATTTAGAATTCAAAAGCTTTAGTATGAATGGCTTAACAGTCAAAAGAACAATTGACAATGAAATTATATAAATTTCTTGTCTATCCTTTCTTTAATATTAATAAGTCAGAATTTAAATTGAATATTTTTAGCAATTTAAGTTCAAGCAAGATTTTAGATAATCTTTTGAATCTCAAGTTCAATTAATCTTTACTCGTCACAATGTGGAAGCCTGAGTAAATAGTTTCTCTTTGGAGTCGAGCTCTCATTCATCAACAGAATCGCTTCGCCAGGAAACTGCGTTGCTATTGAGGTAGGTGTGGAAATGCATAAATTGATGACCAAGCTGACCGTAGGAAAACGGCCACCTTAAGAGGAAAGTCGACCGACTGGAAGTTAACTGCAAAAGATTAAATACACTACCATTAGCAACAGTGACGCATACGCCTTAATAGCTAAACTGAGAAATAAACTATTACGACTGAATCGAGTTTTGATATCGCACACCGCTCACCAAACGCGGTAAGCCGTCCTGGGCCCAGCCGACGTTACTGGTTATGCTATCGTCTTGGGTAGAACGATGGCGTTACTTGGATCCAGCCGGGAGATAAAAATATTCACAGTCCAACGAGGTAAATTGGATGCTGCGTCGGGGTTGCTCCTACTCGGTCGAGGCAGCAGGAAAATCCTCGGCCGTATCGTTGACACTATCACCGTTTAATTCATTGGCACGAGGGTCTATTGAACGAACGCGCAGTTCACCATTGAGACGTTTCCGTCACAAATATTTACGAGATAGCCCACCAAAGCTTTATCGTTAGCACTATTATCAAGAGATTTCATTAAGTTCTTAACTCTAATTATTTTGTCGCTTACTTGGCTAGAGCTATCATGGAGTACCGGGGAATCCATTTCTAACCTGTTGTCGGGCGGGCATTCACGAGACGGGCGTTGAGAAAAACTACGCAGTTGCACTTCTTTATTTTGTCTGCTTCTCGTATGGCAGAAATACTCTATAGAAGGCGAATAACCATTACCCTTGACAATTCGTGTCCTGAAGGTCGTTGCTCCGGAGAACGTTTAATCTCCAGAGTTTTAATATTCGCAGATCCTGTGGACTCAAAATTAAAGTTCGGGATGAGCACTCAATGCAAAAACTTGTATTGCCCTTGCTGCTTAATCGCCATTCCGTTCGCTGTCCATCTTTTTCAGGAAGACGCGCAATTTCTCCATTAACACTGTTCGCTATCGAATCTTTAGCCCATTTGATTTCTCTTTTAATTTTTCCGCTGCTCCTCTTCCCTCCTCGCTTTTTACCCAATCGTATTGCCCGGCCGTGCTTCGTCTCACAGCGCGATCGATTGTCGTCCTCGGGGGAGTGACTGCGGGCTCGCTGGCGTTTTATTATTTTTTTCCCGACGATGTCACCTCGTAAAAATGTAAAAACTGCTTCATTTGCTTTTTTCGAGGTGACATCATTCCACTGACAAAACCGCGACGTTCAACTTGTTGAATCGTTTGCGGAATCTTGTTCTTGCCGTGGCTGCTTTGCTTCTTTTGAAACACATTATTTGTATTGAGAAAAATTTTGCTTGTTGTTCTGACTATTTCCTCTCTTGATTGTCCCGAGCAGCTTTATTTTCTCTTCCACTGCTATTTCTGCTTTGCTGTGGATCGCTCCTTTTCTGGAATTTATAAATATTATCATTAGTATTCTTTCCATTATTACTTCTTAAACATCTTACTTTTTTTGAGCGCTTTTATTCCTTTTATGACTCTTTCTTGGCTTCTTAGGCTCTTGCTGCAACCTTGCCTATTTCCTTGGTACCTATCTAGAGTTTTTATTATTCTAGCGTTCGTTGACCCTTCACTTTGCTTCTTTGCTGTTAACGAGGTTACTCGGCATCTGACTTTTTGATTCCTTGGTGTGCGTACTATTATTAAGTTCATTCATTCTGTTCACATTTGTCTCTATTTCATTTATTCTTCGTTGAAGATCACTTACTATCACAGATAAACTATTAATGGCGACTTTCTCTTTTTCCAATGTCTCTAATATTTTCACCATAGTCCTATAATCGATTCTCACTAGCCTTTGATCCCATAACTTTATCTGCATTCACATTTCATCGAATTTCTTCCTTTCTCGAGAATATTTTTCTTTTACATTCATTTTGCTCGATGGTTGCGCTTCAAACGAATTTAAATAATTAATACTATAATGTTCCCTATTTAAACAAGACACCACATCTACTAAACTATTTTGTCCCTCTGAATGTCTACTATATTCATTAAATTCTATGCCTGCATATGTATAACTTAAAATTGACGCTAATGCGCTTTCGCTATCCTTTCGCTTGTTAACTCTATGTTTTAAATTGCTCCCATTTGTAGGGTTCCTGGGAATAATATTCATAGAATTATGGTCGAGTAACTTATTATAATTATGTTCGGTAAAAACTGCGCCAGTGAATTATACTATTCACAAAGTTTATGATAATTTAGGGTTTATCCCACTTACATAAAAGATACCTCCGCTTAAACAGGCCCGGCCTGGAGGAAAGAATAGGCACTTAGACTGACTTAACAATTTAACATATAATGTTTATTCAATGTTCAACAAATGTATATAAAACAATATTGTATGGAAGGTAATGCAAATGATAAGGATAATTTAAGATATGAATTTCAACTTGGTCAAGCTCCAATTAAGATTCAATTAAAATAATACAATATGTAATTAAGAAATGACTTGTGGCAATTTGACTAATTATACGTTTCAATGAGTAATCACAATTCCAAATAATAACTTAGTAATTAAATTATGTGGCATACAACAGAATGACTATCAATTAAGGATTCTTTAGACTAAACTTATAAGACAATAATCAATGGTTCTGGGTATAACAATAATGATAAATTAGTAATAGCAATATGTAAATTAGGTAGGAATATAATTCTCAATTGTTCGATTATCTAATTTATATCTCAAGAAATTCGGGTTATACTGAATTTAAGATTACACAGTGATAACAATGTTTAACAGGAACTCTAATCTGTAAATAGTTCTATTTCTCTCGGAATGTAAAATACAAATATGGCTTTAATAGCTCCGAATTAATAATGAATGTAAACTACTGACTGAGTTTCGTTATAATTGTCCTTCCCACTGTTAGCTAGAATAATCCCTTCCCAAAATATGAATGTAATATATAAAATAGAAAAAATGAAATCATGTGAGGAATTAAAGAATTGGCCATTGAGACATTAAATTGGAATTGGGCTATACCGTGTCTTCTCAATCTGTCCGCTCTTGGATCTCTATCGTCCTCTCTACTACCACAGCTTGGCGGGAGGGGGGTCGTCCTCTTCCAACGGAGTGGCTCACAGGAAGATCGTCTCTGGCTTCTCGTACTGGATCTGGGTACTCCACGGGGCTCGGTACACATTCTTGCAACATCCCTCCCAAATCATGAAATTATTGTAATTGATGACGCTGGTTCTCAGCTTGATAGAACTTCCTCAAACCACCTCGATAACGCGAGCTAACTAAATTTCAATCTGACGGTTACATTTTCATAAACTACAACTCAAACTGGATTAATACTAAAATTTTAAACTTCCCATCTGGAATCCGAGGACTACCAGATGGAGGCCGAATTAGTATATAATTTTATGAGTAGTTCGCCACACACTCGGCTACGAGAATCGTTACATTGCTACTGACTCAAAACTTTCACTTAGCATAACTGACAAAACAATTTCGATTTTCGACAGCCAATCAAACCTCGGCATCCACGTGATCATTCCCTGTCTCTTTTCTCACTTCAGATTCCAAAGTTCAATCCTTACCTTGTCTTTCTCATTCTCTCTATCCCATATCCTGTTCTCAAATTCGTTTTTTGTTTACTTAGCTATCTATGGCAATACTCTTTAGGTCCTTGAAAACAAAACCAACAACTAAAACAATGAGATGTAAAATGAATCTCACTTTCTCCCCTTGCGACTAATGCCAAAAGTGACACTTAAAAACGATTCTTAACAAGCGCAGAAAAAAGAAATCTAAATAGACAATCCTGAACGCGAATAATAAAATAGCTCATTTGCATAAATAATCTGAATATTCTAATTCTGGCTAATTAATTCTCAAAACCTTACACATTTAACAAGTCTACCGCCGAAACTAACTTATTATTCGCGCGTACCTTAAATTGTTTTCGAATGCTTTTTTCGCTAATTTTACAATTCTGTTTTAAACTAGAATTTATTCTAATAGCTTTATTCCCTCCAACTTCTTTCATTTCCTTTAGAAAGTACGGTATTTGAACTGGGACATTTGCTATATTTTCATTCCTGCCTAAGATTCGAAAAATAACATTAGCATTGGTTATTATTGAAAACGCTTTCGTTAATTCGCCTAGTAGACCATTATTAACCTTTTTAACATTGTTAGTTTTAGCCGCCTTACATTGCTAATTTTAGAAATCCTTTGAGAGGCAAAATTCCCTTTACAATTAAATTCGCCATTTACTATTGTAAAGTTATTATTTGGAAACGAGTTCAATACCGCCGCTATAAAATCAAAACAATCTTTATCTTTCATAAAACCTTCATCTAGCGCTTCTGCTAAGCCTTCCGACTGACGTATTCTAGCCTTGACGCCTATCTCTATAATCATTTTTTAATATTGAGCTATGAGCGCAATTCTCTTCTCTTTCTTTTTATCTAATTTACAGTTTTCGTCCTAGAAATAATTGAGTCAGAACAGTTATTGCCCAATTTATTTTTTTCTAAAATAAGGTATCTCTTTTTTCCAGATTAGGGTTTTCTTTCTTTAAATGACTAACCTCTTTTATACTATTAGGAATTTCCTTTCTTACCTCAGAGGCCTATTCATTATTAATTTTAACCCCCTCTAATCTTACGGTGCCTAATTCTACCTTATTTTTATTTCTCTTCTTTTTCCTTTGCTTCTTAAGCCTTTTTTTTAAAAAAAAAAAAGATTCGTTGGATCTTATTGCTAAGTTCAATTAAACCCCCGTCAAATTCCTTTTTGTTAGCCCTAAAGGTTTCGTCATCATATACCTCTTCATTCTTACTGAATTTTGAACTCTGTCCTCTACTGTAGAGGCTCTACACTGAGTGAACATATTATTACGACGTTAACAGAGGATTGCATATTAGTATCCTTTGATGTCACCTCCCTGTTCCCCAATCTCCCTATAAAAGAAACTATGGATTTCTTAAAAACGGTACTGGTGGCAGTGTTGCCAAGTTAGGGGATTTCTCCCTAAATTTAGGGGGAAAATGTCTTTGCAGGGGAAAATTTAGGGGGTAAATATTTTAGATGATTTTTTGGGGAGTTATATTTTTTATTTAGGGAGAAACTTTATGGTGCCATGAATGATGGAACATTACCTAATAGAATTGCAAAACTCAGTGGAATTCAGTGGCTTGCACGCCATTCAGTTGTTTCTACAATAATTTCTCAATGGAAAGTACTTCACTTGCTCTTTAAACTTGCAAAGGAACATGATAAGTGTTACGCTGATGAACAGTTGTTTAACATAATGAATTGCCCTGTATTTAAATGTTATTTTGTATTTCTTAAAACCATTTTCGATGAAGTCAATGCACTGTTTCAAGGACAAAATATTGAAACTCTTAAAATATTAGAGGATTTGTATTTGCTGTACAGAAACACTCTTAAAAAATTTGTTGTATCAAGTCGGCTAGAGAAAATCAAAAATGAAGATGTAGTCCATTTTCCTTTTAAAGAACATACTATGCACTTATCTGGAATGTATTTTGGTTATGAATTGGAACTTGTGACTAATTTAATGAAAAAAATGAAGCTGATGATGTACGAGAGAGATGCAACATGCATTTCCTTGTAGTTTTTTGCCAGGAACTGCAACAAAGATTACCATCAAATCTTTTTGTCTTAGAAAGGCTAAACTCTTGAATCCATTAATAGCAACTAAGCAATCAAAACCTTCAATCGAAGACCAGGAATCGTTCTGACCAAATTGAGGCAGAATGGTTAAGTATTCCCAACATAAATTGGGAAACTAAATCTGGCTCTGGGCCATTTTGAGCTGAAGTTATTAATAATAAGGATTCAGCCGGTAACCCAAGATTTAGCCATGTTGGTGCATTAGCTTTGGACTGTTATCTTTTCCCTTGTCAAATGCTGTGGTGGAAAGAGCATTTTCAACTCATTCAATCATAAAAAATAAAATAAGAAATAGAATGTCAATTGAAATGACACAAGCATTGATGATGTTGGTTAACTTTTTTACGCAAGGAACATTTAAATTGTACTTCATTCAATCCAGTTTATGTATGTATACTCATATTTCAGGTGTGACGGAAAATAGTGCCGTTATAATTTTAAAGTCATTTATTTCCAGTTAAAATATTGTTGTTAAATTGTTGTATAACGTTAAAAAATTACTGCTTTGAAACCTATTTCAATTATGTCAATAAATGATTTTAATATCGTTTACTTCATTCTTTCATTGATTATTCATTAAAAATTTGAATTGCCACTTATCATCCCATTAATTAAAACATCATTAATTTTAGGGGGGAAATATAGGGGATTTTTGTAATAAATAGGGAGTTTCTAGGGGATTCTGTATCTAATCTAGGGGGTACTTTCTGTTTCGACTTGACAACACTGACTGTTGGAGAACAAGCTAGAACAAGAAGTTATAGACGACATCCTTTCCTTGTGCAACCTTTGTGTTAACAACAACTTTTTCCAATTTAATGGCGATTTCTTCCGCATGGCATCAGGAACCCCTATGGGAAGTTGTTTGAGCCCCATATTGTCAGAAATTTTCATGAGAAAATTCGAAGCAAGACTGGCCTCGACGGAAGAATATTTCCCGGAAGTGTGGTATCGATATGTGGACGATGTTTTCGCCATAATCGATACCAACAAAACAAACGTGCAATCTTTTCTCAACTACATTAATAGTTTTTATCCGAGTATACAATTCAAGACAGAGTTGGAAGAAAATGGAGCCATCCCCTTCTTGGACATCAGAATTATTCGAACAGAGAAAAAGTTGGAATTCGATGTTTATCGAAAGCCAACGCACACCGATGTTTAAATACACCACGATTCCAACCATTATTGGAGCCAAAAGTTGTCGGCCTTTGTGTTCCTAATTGATAGGGCACTCAATTTACCCTTGTCCAAGGAAAGGTTTAAGACGGAAATACAACAAATACAGGAGATTGCTAGATCGAACGGGTATATAATTGGACTCGTCAAAGACCTGCTTCGAAGAAGAAGTTTCGTCAAGGAAGTAAAAGAATCAACGACCCTCAGCAACAAACTTACTTCAACATACAGATTACCGATTGCTTTCAATAGGACTTTGACTGCCAAATTACGACCCACTTTTAAAGAAGCGAACTTGAATGTTGCCTATAAAAATCCAAGCGTATTGAGGAACCTCTTGGGAACCCAAAAGACAAAGCTCCTCCTTTACTCCAACCAGGGATATTCGAAATCCAGGCTCTACCTGTTTCGAATCCAGGTCGCAGAATTTTTCCTTCCATTTGTCAATCAAAAAATCATTGCCTATGCTTGGAGAGCATCTCCAGTTAATAATTATTATTATTTACTTGTGAGTTCAACTTTCTGATGGTTTGGAGTGGAGAAATTCTCGATCTGCGGGCCAGGTTCCCGTCTCCCATTGGGCTTTCAACCGTGACAACTTGGTTGCTTTAAGACACCTTGAGACAGCTTGGCTGTCCAGGTTTCTGCGATAGCCCAATTGGTAGAGGCGTCGGCCATGATAGTCGAGGTTTCTGGTTCGAATCCAGGTCGCAGAATTTTTCCTTCCATTTTTCAATCGAAAAATCGTTAAAAAACAATTTAATAACAATATTTTAACTGGAAATAAATGACTCTAAATTTATAACGTCATTATCTTCCATCACACCTGAAGCAACAAATCTTCTAAAAGTGTTTCTGTACAGCAAATACAAATCCTCTAATATTTTACGAGTTTCAATATTTTCACCTTGAAACATTGCATTGACTTTGCACACTTCATCGAAAATGGTTTTAAGAAATATAAGTTTTAAATGCCGGGCAATTCATTATGTTAAGCAACTGTTCAGCAGCGTAACACTTATCATGTTCCTTTGCAAGTTTGAAGAGCAAGTGAAGTACTTTCCATTGAGAAATTATTGTAGAAACAACTGAATGGCGTGCAAGCCACTGAATTCCACTGAGTTTTGCAATTCTATTAGGTAATGTTCCATCATTCATAGCACCATAAAGTTTCTCCCCTAAATAAAAAATATAACTCCCCAAAAAATCCCCTAAAAGTATTTACTCCCTATATTTTCCCCTGCAGAGACATTTTCTCCCTAAATTTAGGGGGAAATCCCTTAACTTGGCAACACTGAGTTAAACGTTTCTAGGAGCGGTAATACATTAAAAAGAAAACTAAGTTTAGAGCTTTTTCGCTACGCGTCATCATGTCGTCATTGTGATGTCATCGACACGACGCCGCCATATTGGATAACAAGCAAACAGGTACGCTTTCTTCGCTATCAGTTCGCTACTCGCACACGCTCTGCAATTCATTATACAATGTCTTTTTGCTGCATCTTAGGATGTTCTAATTTCTAGAGATCGATTAAAATATTTTTACAGAATACCTGTAGTTCAGAGGCACTAAGATAAGCTAATCTTCGAAATAACACAGAGGAGAAGAAGAGCTTGGCTCGCCGCGATTAAGGAGTTGTACACGATATTTTACTGAAGGATTGCAGACTAGTTAGACACGTGAGAAACAGGAACGCACTCGATGCTTTTGAAACACTGGAAATCGCCAGGAAGAACCCAGACTCACTACTGAATGGAGACACGGGCCTCATAGGGGATTCAAAGTTAGTTAAATCATTGAAGCTGTCTAATTGTTGATTTTTGTTTTTGTATAATGTGAGGTTTTGTCCATTTTTTCGATTTTTTTGTTTTGTATAGATATTAATATCGCTTTTTGTATATTGTATGATTTGGCGGCCTGGGTATTTCTCCTAGGTCCGCGCTTTTGTAAGAGGAGGTTCCCTCGTTTTTCATTGGCTGTCCTTTTTGCGAGGTAGCAGTGATAGGAGGATCAGTAACCTGTTCCCTATAAATATGTTTTGCGATTTGTATCGATTGATCAATTCGTGATCAATTCGAATATTGAGTTCGAATCACTGCACGACGATTCTACTACTTGACGGACGACGACGTACCTATTGCAGTAATCATGGACTAAAGTACCAGGAGTCTCTTGCCATCGTAGCTCCCGAATTCATCTCCCAAAGGCCGGCCAGTATACGCCTCGGTGCGTCCTTCTCAGGACGGCAAATTCGGCACCACACCGTGACACTGCTGCACACAGGTTCCACCACAACACAATTCAGGTTCTCAGGTCAGTTCCATTTCATTATTATATTGCTTTAAATGGCGTCTTCCAAAATTCTTGGATTAAACACAGCAAACCGTGTTCTGCAAGCAGGGGATGGTAAAACTGTCACCTGCGAAAAAGCCTATCGCGATGCATGTTTGGACCCGAGGTTTGCCGCTTTTGACCTTGTTATGAATGAAATGATTGAGTCTCTTCGTAGTGATCTCATGAACAAATACAGCTCCCTAGAATCTAAGTTTGAATCCCTTAGTAAGGAGGTAAGTGAGGTTAGAAATAAGCTTACCGATATCCAGTCAAACATCGAGAAAACCAATACTGAAATTCTGAGCTCTCGCACTGATGTTGCAAATAGATTTGTTCACCTCGAGGCTACCCTTAAACAAGGACTAGACCAAATTGCTGGTAAAAACTCACAATGTTTTCCTTACAATGAACCCTGCATGGGGCAAATCTCAGAGAATGCTGGTAAAAGCATAATAGAAGCAACCTATGAATAACCCGCGAAACAAGATTCATCCAAAAATGCTGGGTGTAAGAGAAGCTTTTCTGACGATATTAATGGCAATAATGAGGTTGGTTGGCAGGAACATCAAAGTAAAAAATCTAAGAAAGGTTTGAGGATAGACAACTTCCATTCTACTATCGACATTAACAAGAGTGCATTAGCTGTTATACGGGAGAAAAAACTTAAGCCTTGGAACAGCCCTACACCGGACAATTCTACTCGTGGCAATGGAGCTATTTATATCCCGCCAATTATTATCCGCAGCCACGGGAAAACCATCAAGGAGGTCCTGAAAAGTTAAGACTCATGTGAAGCTTGACAAAATCACTGCTCACACAGGCAGAACAGATACAATCAAGGTCAAGTGCCATGACGAAGAGACACACAAAATCCTGGTGTCTGGCATCAAAAGTCGTGACGTGCTTAAAATTCAGCACCATCAGCTGAAATCGGAAAAAATGCTCAAGTACGTTGTTTGGAATGTCGATATCACTTATGTTATGGAAGACTTCTGTGATGACCTAAAAAAGGCTAATTACTTTCCAGAAAAAGCCATCAGGCTGAAAAAGGCTAATGGCTCAGTAGAAATGCCGATGATTTTGGTACTCTTACAAAACACTGAACATAACAAGACGTTCCTAAGTTTAAACCGTATTGGACCCCTAGCTGTTTCTGTCGAAATATTTCGAGGAAGTAAAAAGCCCCTGCAATGTTTTAATTGCTTACGCTTTGGGCACGTCTCCCAGGGGTGCTCCGAATCGCCACGCTGCAACAAGTGCGCTGGAGACCATCAGTCTAGAGATTGCCTAAATATCAAGGGCAAAGACCCCCCCAAATGCATCAGATGTGCAGGTCAACACACCTCTAGCTATACGAAATGCCCAAAATACCCGCAGCCCAGGAAATTCAAAAGCACCAAAGTAGTGGAAGGTAGAACTTTTGCTTCTGCTGCTGCTAGTACTGGATTCATAGACCACAACGAACTTTCTAGAATATATAGATATATGGGGAACCTAATGAATCTGCTTAAGGAAAAGAGCAAACACTTGCCTCAGCCTTCTCCAGTCGTAACCGAATCTAACCATGGACAGACACCCCTATAGAGTAATCAAGCAAGGCAAGCTTCGATGCACTATTTGGAACGCGAGGGGGGCTCTCTCGCAACCGCTTAGAGTTCTTCAACTTCCTTACTAGTTCGAATATCGATATAGCCTTTCTGTGTGGGACTCATCTCCGATCGAATCAGGCCTTCAAATTGCCTGGTTATTCTATCTACCGCAGGGATAGACCCCTTAAAATCCTGCTGGCCCTGCGTCTGGAGGGGCAGCAATCCTCGTCAAAAAAGGCAATGATCATCGTGAGACCACCACCACCAATTTCTCTGGAATGGAAGCTGTGTCTGTCATTATTAACGACGTGGACGTAGGGGAAGTAAAATTCATCTCCCTATATAGTTCACCCAGACATAAGCTTGACCACTGTGAGCTTGATGATCTGCTAAGTGGCTCCATTCTTCGTGGCTACATGATGAATCAGATTGATACTTTCGTTATCGGACCTCTTGACGACACTTACTATTGCGACCATTCGCCTGTCAGCGATGTACTTGACATCGCTGTCCTCAAGGATTTCTTCAAACCATTTAATATATTTACTGTGAATGCCTTATCCTCCGACCATTGTCCAGTCGCACTCAACTTCGAATGCTTAAACCTTGACCTAAGGGTCAGCCTACGTCGTAAGCAAGACTGGAAGTTATGTAGAGACTTGCTGAAGGAAAGAGAGATTCTATACAAAGCCCCTGCCAACAGCAATGACATAGATGGTAATATTGGTGACATCACTTGCTTGATCAACTCAGCCACTGATGCCAGCGCCACTGCTGTCGACCGAAAGCGACCTGATCATCTCGATCTTCCTCCATCTATCAGGACCCTTATACGTGAAAAGAACTCCTACAGAAGATTGTGGCAACGTAGTAGGTGCCTCCATTTCAAGACTAAGTACAACAGGCTAAAACGCAAGGTTAGTGATCTGGTCAAGGAGCTGCGAATCTAAAGGTGGAACAACAAGATCAAGAGCCTGTCGGTCCAGGACAACTCCCTCTGGTGTATGGTCAGGGCCCTCAAAAACAAGAAGGCCGCCGATATACCTCCCCTGCTTACAGACAATGGTAACTTTGTCAGCAGCTCCCAGGAAAAAGCCCAACTTATTGCCAATGCACTGAAGAGCCAATTCACCACCCCCACTGCAGATAGACCGGCAAGCATCGAGAATACCCGCCAAGTCCAAGAAGGCTGCATAAATTATGATCGCTCTCCTTGTGTACTCAACCCTCTCCAAGCCATAGACGTCACCGAGGTCTCAATCATAATTAAAAGTCTAATGAGCAACAAGGCTCCTGGTATTGACTCCATCACCAATGGTACACTGAAAAATTTACCACCAAGGGTTATCTGCCTTATTACCAGGATCCTAAATGACTGCTGGAACCACGGCTACTTCCCCAAAGCCTGGAAGGACTCAGTCATCCTTACTATACTTAAGCCGGGTCTTAATCCT
>JAHWFO010011433.1:0-43083 GCA_023313115.1 Rhysida immarginata
GTGTATCACGGTCTATGAGCCTGGGTCCCTGGCGAGAGTTTAAATACTCCGTAAACCCAAAAATATTGGTTCATGGATCATTGCTTTGACCGCCTTTTCCCGCGCTTAGGCTGTTGCCTTCATGGCAAGCGCAGAGGATAGAACCTTCTCTACTATCAATGTGCCCGGATAAAGAGGATGTAACTCGCGCCGGAGGTTCCCTCACCTAATATGCTTAGACCTTTGGATGACGTTAGTTCCCTCTCCACAACCCCCTTAAGCAGCATTGTTGGAGAGGAAAGCAGTGCACACGCAAGTTTTTTGAAGAAAATTACGTAGCAAAGAAAAATACGAACAATATAATTTTTGCGAAGATGCAAAAACCGGCAATTGCAACTTGTGGGAGTTGAGTGCTTTGTTTGGCTTCTCCCGCCCCTTAGGCTGATGTCTTTATGACACGCATGATGATTGGAGTTTATGCTCCATGAGTGCCAGGGATAAGGAGGAAGCAATTCTTCCTAAGAATTATCCCAACCTTCCATCAATAGATGGATCTGGTTGGGATGACGGTGTACTGTTATCTCCAAATGTTCAGTATGCCCCCACCACCCCCCTAAGGAGTATTGGAGAGTAAAGCACTGTACCAGACAATCTGCGACATACCAGGTTGGTTGATAATCTTCGGGTTGTGGGGTTGGACTTTGGAAAATGAATAAATTCATGAGCTAGTCCAGTTCTCTGATTGCCTGCTTCTGCCCTGAATTTGTCTTTATGGCAAGCATAGTTGACTGTTACTATCGGATGCTCTAGTTCCCTCCATCCAAAGACCCATTAGGAACAGTGGAGAAGAAAGCACATGCAATGGCCTGATTGGGCTGGTATTATGGCAGATCGGCCCGATTGATGATCTTCGGGTTAGAGGTTGGGATTATCAGAAATGAAGTGATAAAAAATGTATGAGGGGCAGCGAAGCTAAACAGCACGCGCGCATTGAAACCTACAAGATATCGCTTTGTATACATTCCGCACATGAGAACATACGGGTGGCGGCATAGTTGGAATCTGGAATAATGGCCAGTCGCCTGAAGAACCCGTTTTATAGGGGATGAAGATTTTTGGGTTGGACTGTGGGAACTTGACAACTGTACTTGTTACAGTTAAATACCGCACTGATATGTACATGACCTCATTCTTTTGTCAACCTTCACATATATTGTCTTTATGACAGGCAGAGTAGCTAGAGGCTCAACTTTATAAGCCTATATTAACGTGTCTGGAAGATGAGTATGGATGAATGGATCTAAGTGGGATGATGGAGAACTATATCCAAACTTGATCCAAACGTGGTATCAGAATGCAAACGGATGTAATAAAGATCATCACACATAAATGGATGGTTGAAAAAACTTCGGATGTTATTGTTCTGTCCACCCAAGAACCGCTGAGGAAGGTGGTGTCAATGGAAATAATCATTACGTTGTGGTGTCGGTGTATCCGGTCTATGAGCCTGGGTCCCTGTCGAGAGTTTAAATACTCCGTAAACCCAAAAATATTGGCTCATGGCTCATTGCTTTGACCGCTCTCTCCCGCGCTTAGGCTGTTGCCTTCATGGCAAGCACAGAGATAGAACCTTCTCTACTATCAATGTACGTGGATAAAGACGTAGTAACTCGCGCCGGAGGTTCACTAACCTAATATGGTTAGACCTTTGGATGACGTTAGTTCCCTCTGCACAACCCCCCTAAGCAGCATTGTTGGAGAGGAAAGCAGTGCACACGCAACTTTTTTGATGAAAATTACGTAGCAAAGAAAAATACGAACAATATAATTGGTGCGAAGATGCAGAAACCGGCAACTGCAACTTGAGGCAGTTCAGTGCTTTGTCTGGCTTCTCCCGCCCCTTTGGCTGTTGTCTTTATGACAAGCATGATGATTGGATTTTACGCTCCATGAGTGCCAGGGATAAGGAGGAAGCAATTCTTCCTAAGAATTATCCCAACCTTCCATCAATAGATGGATCGGGTTGGGATGACGGTGTACTGTTATCTCCAAAGGTTCAGTTTGCCCCCACCACCCCCCTAAGGAGCATTGGAATGTAAAGCACTGTACCAGACCCTCTGCGACATACCAGGTTAGTTGAGCATCTTCGGGTTGTGGGGTGGGACTTTCGAAAATGACTAGGATCATGAGCTAGTCCAGTTCTCTGTTTGCCTGCTTCTGCCCTGAGTTTGTCTTTATGGCAAGTATAGTTGGGATCAGGAACTGCTTCCGAAATACTTTCAATCATCCATATAAGGCATGACCCAAGATGACGTTGACTGTTACTATCGGATGCTCTAGTTCCCTCCATCCAAATACCCATTAGGAAGAGTGGAGAAGAAAGCACATGCAATGGCCTGATTGCGCTGGTATGAAGATCCATAAAGGCAGATCGGGCCGATTGATGATCTTCAGGTTAGAGGGTGGGATTATCAGAAAGGAACTGATAAAAAATGTCTGAGGGGCAGCGAAGCTAAACACCGCTCGCGCATTGAAACCTACAAGATATCGCTTGTATACATTCCGCACATGAGAACATACGGGTGGCGGCATAGCTGGAATCTGGAATAATGCCCAGTCGCCTGAAAAACCCGTTTTATAGGGGATGAAGATTTCTGGGTTGGGTTGTGGGAAATTGAAAACTGTACTTGTTACAGTTAAATACATCACTGATATGTACATGACCTCATTCTTTTATCAACCTTCACATATATTGTCTTTATGACAGGCAGAGTAGCTAGAAGCTCAACTTTATCAGCCTATATTACTGTGCCTGGAAAATGAGAATGGATGAATGGATCTAAGTGGGATGATGGAGAACTATATCCAAACTTAGTATCGAAGCACCAAAACGTGGTATCAGCATGCAAACGGGTGTTATCAAGATCAGCACACATAAACAGAAGGTTGAAAATACTTCGGATGTTCTAGTTCTGTCCACCCAAAAACCGCTGAGGAAGGTTGTGGTAATGCAAATAATCATTACGTTGTGGTGTCGGTGTATCCTGGTCTATGAGCCTGGGCCCTGGCGAGAGATTAAATATTCCGTAACCCAAAGAAAATTGGCTCATGGATTATTGCTTTGACCACCTTCTCCCGCGCTTAGACTGTGCCTTCATGGCAAGCAGAGAGGATAAAACCTTCTCTACTATCAATGTGCCCGGATATAGAGGTTGTAACTCGCGCCGGAGGATACCTAACCTAATATGGATAGACCTTTGGATGACGTTAGTTCCCTCTCCACAACCCCCCTAAGCAGCAATGTTGGAGAGGAAATCTGTGCACACACAACTTTTTTGATAAAAATTTCGTAGAAAAGAAAAATGCGAACAATATAATTGGTGTGAAGATGCAGAAACTGGCAACTGCAACTTCAGGCAGGTCAGTGCTTTGTCTGGCTTCTCCCGCCCCTTTGGCTGTTGTCTTTATGACAAGCATGATGATTGGAGTTTACGCTCCATGAGTGCCAGGGATAAGGAGGAAGCAATTCTTCCTAAGAATTATCCCAACCTTCCATCAATAGATGGATCTGGTTGGGATGACGGTGTACTGTTATCTCCAAAGGTTCAGTACGCCCCCACCATCCCCCTAAGGAGCATTGGAGAGTAAAGCACTGTACTAGACCCTCTGCGACATACCAGGTTAGTTGATAATATTCGGGTTGTGGGGTGGGACTTTCGAAAATGAATAGGATCATGAGCTAGTCCAGTTCTCTGTTTGCCTGCTTCTGCCCTGAGTTTGTCTTTATTGCAAGCCTAGTTGGGATCAGGAGCTTGTAACTCCTTCGGAAGTACTTTCAATCATCCATAAATAGCATGAATCAGGATGTTGTTGACCGTTACTCTCGGATGCTGTAGTTTCCTCCACCCAAACACCCATTAGGAAAAGTGGAGAAGAAAGCATATGCAATGGCCTGATTGGGCTGGTGTGAAGATCCATAAAGGCAGATCGGGCAGATTGATGAACTTCGGTTTGGAGGATGGGATTCTCAAAAATGAACTGATAAAAAATGTATGAGGGGCAGCGAAGCTAAACACCGCTCGCGCAACGCACCTACAAAATATCGCTTGTTTACATTCCGCACATGAGAACATATGGATGGCGGCATAGCTGCAATCTGGAATAATGCCCAGTCGCCTGAAGAATACATTTTATAGGCGATGAAGATTTTTGGGTTGGGTTGTGGGAACTTTACAACTGTACTTGTTACAGTTAAATACCTCACTGATATGTACATGACCTCATTCCTTTATCAACCTTCACATATATTGTCTTTATGATAGGCAGAGTAGCTAGAGGCTCAACTTTTGAGCCTATATCACAGTGTCTGGAAGATGAGAATGGATGAATGGATCTAAGTGGGATGATGGTGTGCCCTCCCCACCCCCACTATATCTATTATATAAGTGCTCTGAGTCAAGGACCGTGACTTAGGGCAGGTAAGGGCAAGGGTTCGGGACTGATAACTAGAAAATCGCAACTGATATTACTGTAATTATGCATAACACTACTTTATTCTTTTAGAATACACCAATTTGCACATAATAAATATTTACCTACGACTACCCTGATATCTACCGGGCCCATTTAACATGCATGCAATTCAATTACCTGTTATGCAATAAACTTATGTTCTTTTTAATCATCTACAGGCACTCTTGTCTTGCTGAGCGTTATATCACTAAAATCTATATTAAAGTGAGGCAGTGATCATTGCTTAATAGCAGACTATGGGTAATACTGAACATTCACATCCCTAATCAAATATTCCAGCACCAGCACACGAGAGTGCAAAGTCCCTCCTTTATTATGCCAAAAAGGGGGGGAGGAACAGTGACCCCTCTTGGTGACAATGAATGTCCGTTAACCCCTCCACTGGCAGCATCAACCATGGTGGTTCCACCTGTTTCACATGCAAGAGCGTGCTACAGTTGTGCTAAACCAACTATGGCTAGTTTTACCACTATAGCCCTCACTAATAGACCTAGCTATATTCCCGATTGCAACGACAAGGTGCTTACTGAATTGAAAATTACTGAATTAACATTAATTTGTCTTAAACAGTTTGTTGAAAACATAAAAGGGTTGTCCATATGCATCACATAGTCCAAGGGTGCCTCCTATTATTCATTACGTCTTATTCGGGGTTCCGGGAACAATACAAACAATTCGTGATATCATTCAGCGCTTATCTGTGGTTCTAATCATCAAAAAAGGAGCGAACTCACTGGGTTTCGTTTACTCACCATCCAAGACCCTTTAACAGGTTCCAATTTCATAGTCCCATGTGGTATAGCGAGGCAAACCTCTGCTGCCTGCTTGGATATCCGTGGAAACCTGGTTCCTCTAGTCCATCGCTCGTTTCACGCAATCAACGCCGGCCAGACGTTATCATATGAGAAACGTAAGATCGTCACGTATAAATCGTGTAAAAGACAAGTCAAAAAAAGAATATTGTTTCTTAAAACATAATTACTTGTGTCCTAATTTGGCCAATTCCAAAATCTAACGGATAGTTATGTAGCTAGAGGCTCAAATTTATGTGCCTGTATCAGTGTCTGGAAGATGAGAATGGATGAATGGATCTAAGTGGAATAATGGAGTACTTTATCCAAACTTGGTATCGAAGCACCAAAACTTGGTATAAGAATGCAAACGGGTGTTATCAAGATCATCACACATAAATGGATGGTTGAAAATACTTCTGTCCACCCAAAAACCGCTGAGGAAGGTGGTGTTAATGCAAATAATCATAACGTTGTGGTGTCGGTGTATCCTGGTCTATAAGCCTGGGTCCCTGGCGAGAGTTTACATACTCCGTAAACCCAAAAATATTGGCTCATGCATCATTGCTTTTACCGCCTTCTCCCGCGCTTAGGCTGTTGCCTTCATGGCAAGCACAGAGGATAGAACCTTCTCTACTATCAATGTGCCCGGATAAAGAGGTTGTAACTCGCGCCGGAGAATCCCTAACCTAATATGGATAACCTTTGGATGACGTTAGTTGCCTCTCCACAACCCCCCTAAGCAGCATTGTTGGAGAGGAAAGCAGTGCACACGCAACTTTTTTGATGAAAATTCCGTAGAAAAGAATAATACGAACAATATAATTGGTGTGAAGATGCAAAAACTGGCAACTGAAAATTGAAGCAGTTCAGTGCTTTGTCTGGCTTCTCCCGCCCCTTAGGCTGTTGTCTTTATGACAAGCATGACCATTGGATTTTACGCTCCATGAGTGCCAAGGATAAGGAGGAAGCAATTCTTCCTAAGAATTATCCCAACCTTCCATCAATAGATGGATCTGGTTGGGATGACGGTGTACTGTTATCTCCAAAGGTTCAGTATGCCCCCACCACCCCCCAAAGGAGCATTGGAGAGTAAAGTACTGTACCAGATCCTCTGCGACATACCAGTTTAGTTGATAATCTTCGGGTTGTGGGGTTGGACTTTCGAAAATGAATAGATTCATGAGCTAGTCCAGTTCTCTGTTTGCCTGCTTCTGCCCTGAATTTGTCTTTAAGGCAAGCATAGTTAGAATCAGGAGCTTGTAACTCCTTCCGAAGTACTTTCAATCATCCATATATGGCATAACCCAGGATGACGTTGACTGTTACTATCGGATGCTCTAGTTCCCTCCAGCTAAACACCCATTAGGAACAGTGGAGAAGAAACACATGCAATGGCCTGATTGGGCTGGTATGAAGATCCATAAAGGTAGATTGGGCCGATTGATGATCTTCGGGTTAGAGGGTGGGATTATCAAAAATGAACTGATAAAAAATGTATGAGGGGCAGCGAAGCTAAACACCGCTCGCGCATCGAATTTTACAAGATATCGCTTGTATACATTCCGACCATGAGAATATATGGGTGGCGGCATAGCTGGAATCTGGAATAATGCCCGGTCGCCTGAAGCACCCGTTTTATAGGGGATGAAGATTTTTGGGTTGGGTTGTGTGACTTGACAAATGTACTTTGCCTTTAAGTACGTGCCTTCCACAATATGTACTCGGGTGCCACGCGGAACAATGAGAGCTTGTTGCCTAAAGTCTCCACCCACTACAATTGTTATCCCTCCGAATGGCACATTATTGTTTCTTAGATCTCTTAGACTTCGGTCGACGCATTTGAATAGATCATTGTGGCACGTTAGGAATGTTGACGAAGATTTCTGTGACGACCTCAAAGTCTAATTACTTCCCGGAAAAAGAAATCAGGCTGAAAAAAGCAAACGGTTCAGTAGAAATGTCAATGGTTCTAGTGCTCCTACAAAATAATGAACATAATAAGATGTACCTAAGCCTAAACCGTATTGGACCGCTAGCTGTCACAGTCGAAATTTTCCGAGGAAGTAAAAAGCACTTGAAATATTTAATTGTTTACGTCTCGGGCACGTATCTCAAGGTTGCACTGAACTGTCCCGCTGCAACAAGTGCGCAGGAGACCATCAATCAAGGGACTGTTCCAATGTTAAAGGCAAAGACCTCCCCAAATGCATCAGATGCGTAGGTCAACACACATCCAGCTACACAAAATGGCCAAAATACCCCCAGCCCAGGAAATTCAAAAGGTGCAGTCAGGGCCCTCAAAAACAAGAAGGATGCCGATCTACCTCCCCTGCTGGCGGATAATGATAACTTTGTTAGCAGCTCCCAGGGAAAAGCTCAACTTCTCGCAAACACACTGAAGAGTCAATTCACCACCGCCATTGCAGATAGATTGGTAGGTGTCGAAAATACCCGCCAAATCAGTGAAGACTGCATAAATTATGGTCACATACTTAATCCTCTCCATGCCATAGAAGTAACCGAGGTCCCGATCATCATACAACGTCTAAAGAGCAGAAAGGCTCCTGGTATCGACTCCATCACCAATGATGCACTAAGAAATTTACCTCCAAAGATTATCTGCTTAATTATAAAGATCTTAAACGACTGCTGGAACCGCGGTTACTTCCCCAACGCCGGGAAGGACTCAGTCATCCTCATTATACCTAAGCCGGGTCTAAATCCTGCTCTTCCTGCCTACGTTTTATAAGGTCTTCCAGCACATTATCATGAAGAGGTTCAATGACTTCTGCGAGTCTAATAATCTTATTCGCAATGAGCAATTCGGCTTTCGCTCGAATCACTTATGCCAACTCTAGATATGAAGGCTTATTGCAGATTTGAACATTCCTCTAAATTACTCGATGTACGGAGGAATAGTTTTTTTGATAAGCATAAGGCCTTCGACCAAGTCTGGCATGACGGACTCATCTTCAAAATGATCAACTGTAGTTTCCCTGATGAGCTGATTGCTCTGGTTCGCTCCTTCCTGTCACACAGATCCTATCGTGTCAAGGTTGGTAACTCCTTCTCTGACCCCTGTGACGTCAACGCTGGTGTTCCCGAGGGCTCTGTTCTGGTGCCGGCATTGTTCAATTTTTTCATCCATGATCTTCCAGAGTTTGCTAAGTGTAACCTGTACTTTTTCGCTGATGATGAGGCCATCATGACATGCATGAGGAACCCAGCCATGTCATCAATCGCTTATAAAAGGCCTTGCACCAGTGCGAAGATTGGCTCGACTAATGGCAGCTGAAGCTCAGTGTTGACAAATGCAAAGCCATGTTCATCACTCGGAAACGCAGGTATCCCCCAGGGCCTCTCATCCTATATGGTAGACACCTTGACTGGGTTAAAGGACAACTCTACGGTTATATACAACTTTATTTAAGTCGAAAGTCTAACCTATTAATAACATCGTGGCATATTTAAAAAATTTTAATTCGAACTCTAAATGTGTGAAAAAATGAAAATAATGAGCGGGATTTGGGTGAGGCCGTGACGTAGTTGGAGTCAAACGTAGAATAACAATGTAGACCGAAAAACAATGTAATTTTCATTGTTTCCATCTTAGATGTTAACAATCAGTATTTTTTCATTTGTTGAAAACAAGGTGACTTTTTCGCGTCAGGGCCTTTCTTACTATGGACAGGTGACTTTTCCGCGTCTGGGCCTCCTTTGACTCAAACTAAGTCACTTCCGGAAAAAAATGGCCAGCGGAAGGGAGGGGCAAAGCGCAATTTTTCACTTTTCAAAGCAGTTTCTTATATTGAAATTATGGACCAAATTTAAAAATTTCATCGGGAATGTATTATATTTATATCAAAGAATGATATTCTGGAAAAAAAATTGTAATCGATTTTTGGCGTAGAGTTGTCCTTTAAGAATTACAAATATCTTGGCGTTAAGTTTGATTCTAAATTAAACTATAATGACCACCTCCAATACGCTCTCAACAAGGCCAAAAAGGCGAAGTTAAGCCTGATTGCACTGTTGGGGAGAAACAGTGTGCTTGGTCTGGACAACAAGCTCTAGCTGTACAAGGTTGTGATTCTGGGCCCCGTCTTGCCTGGGCTGCAAGTCAAGATGGAAGGAACTTCAATCCACCCAGAATGTAACTCCCAGAACCATTGTTCAACTCCACAGGAGAATTGCAAACAAGTACTCGATATATGATAACCACAGCATGGCCCACATTAGCAGCTATGTTCAGGTGCTCAACAAGTTACTTCTAAAAATCAGGAGTCATGATAATTCCTTGGTAGGCAGTATTTTTGATCACTCTCTAGCCTTTAGGGGTTACTTATGATTTCGTAGACCCGGACATGCCCTGGACGTCAACTTCGACTATATCAACAAGGGCATCTTCCCTGACATCTGCATTTCATAATCCGCAGATGGGTCATAAATACGTCAATCCACAATCTTATCCTTTGTCCTACTAGGTAAGGACCCTATCCTCAGGATGACTCAAGAGGACCATCAGGCTTCTCCTCTATCTCAGTGTAATTCCCCTGGTACTCTTTGGGCGAGTGTGCTATGGAAGCCCTGCTCCCGGACCGCTCGTGGCTTTTTTCACTTCACTGCTCGATTTTCAATTGTCAATATTATCATTTAGTTATGCTTAAAGATAGTTGCGTAATGGCCAAAATGTACAGTCATCAACAAGAAATAAATCACACTTATTTACCGTTTCAATATTAATTTATTTTTAATAATTTAATATTACATTTAGAGTTAACATTATTAAGATTATTAAATTTAAATAATTATAATTAAAAAAGCTATTAAAGCAACACATTAGCATGAAAGGTAATAATAAGTATTAAACTCGTGTGGATTATTTCCTGTTGATGACTGTACATTCATGTATATTAAATCCTTTGTCGAAAAGCAGTTTGTTTTGTGTCTCCTATTGATAAGGTAAGTCTTGTGAAGAACAGATCACCAAAGCCATTGAGGGCATTCCTGGGCACAGCCCAGTTTTATAGAGCATTTGTTCAAAATTATTCGTTGATCACGGTATCCCTGTTTCAACTCCTAAGAAAAGATGATCCTTTCATGTGAAACAAATGACAACAAGAAGCCTTCCAAAAGTTGAAGAAGGCATTCATAATGCCATCAATACTGAAGATTTTCAACACCAAGTCACTTTTGTTGGAGTGGAGCAATGCAAGACGAATTCGGAGAACGACACTGAAAGTAACGATGTGGAAACATTTGGCATCCGATGGGAGAGTCATCTGAAGCCAGTAAGACGGTTTGATAGAATTAGAATCAATCCTGCTGCTTCAGAGCTTTCTTTTAGCACCTCTTCAGAAAGCTCTTTCAAAGAAAACGTTGTAGAATTTGCCGGCACATCCCGCTACTCGAAGCTGACGAATGAGTTTTCCCTGAAGGAAGATTCCTCAGCAACCAGGCAAGGTGAAGATGAAACGCAGTAATTTATCGGTACATAGAAAGCTCCACAATATTCGGATTAACCGTAATAAGCTGCGTGTACCACAGCGAGAGTGAGCGTTTATTCTCAGAGGTGTATGTGGACATTATCACGATTGTTATTTCCATTCTCCTTTGACAAATATCATGTATATATAAATACGGCAACACATTTTTTGTTATGCACTTGTTCCTGTGTTAACGTGGACGAATACGCATGAAACTTGTATGGGTGGAAAGATCCGGTGCTCTAGATGGGCACAATATATTTTGTTTGCGTATTTGTTCACGTTAACACAGGTAAAAAGCGTTTCAAAAAAGTAGCATTAAGGAACAGCTTGTGCACCATATTTATCAACGCATGTAGCATTGCCTTTTTTATTTTTTTTAAATAATAAATATTAAATTAACTCAAATCATTGTTGATGTTCATTTGAAACAATTCTAATTGTGTTTTTGATGTTCATTTGAAAGCATTAGAATACCGTATTAAAAAACTCTGCAGCTTTTGAAAGTCAACGAACTGATTTCAGAACCTGAAGGTGCCCAAGTATACCTTTAATGTACCTATAGAAACAACTGCTTAAAATTGTTATTAACCAACTATTCAAAATATTTCTATAATTAGTAGGTAAGCATTTTAAGTATTTTTCGTCGTTTTCTAAGCTATTTTAAGGTTTTTTCATACACTTTGAAAGTAATATTTTTAGTTAAAAATAAAATAAATACCAATTTTGAAGTTTTTGAATAACTGTCATTTTTATTTTTGACGTAGAATACGTCTTACGTTTCAAGACTAGGATACCACGCTTAAATCGTGAATGTCACGAAAAGTGTTGATCACAAAAACTTTAATAACGTGAAACTATTAATGATAGAAGAATGATCGATATCGCATTCGATAGAGTATAGAACAAAGCATGTTTTAGACCATCAATGATTTCGTGCTGACCTCACTGGCTGATGCAATCGCAGTGCAAAGTTGAGTCAGAAAATCTGCTGCTCTATGGAGGATATTAAATTAGTATAGCCCCAGCTTCCTTTGTGCTACCACGACGTTTGAGGTGTCATTTGTTTTATCTTTCTGCGCTTTATAAAATGGCTTAAAATTTAAACCTCAATATTTAATAGTGTCTAAGATATAGGCCTTCGAAGTGTGGAAATTTCGCAAAAATTACAGAATTTCCAAATTTATGCCTAATAAACACGAGAAAAATTATAGAAACTCTCACAGGAATATAGATCGAGAGATGGGGAATCCAGGAAGACCCGAATGTCCGATTGTCACGGTCTTCGAATTTAGGCGACACTCGCTCGAGGTTTCGCTCTCGATACTTCTATCGTTCGAAGACGGGGGCGGAGCGGAACAAGCAGTGTCGTCATATGAGTCAATGCAAGACAGGGAATGGGAACGAAGATCGTGGTCGAGCGGGAGGATTTGAAGGTTCGAAGCGGGAACGAGAGAGCGAGAGAGTAAGTGAGTGTTGTGGTTGCAACGGAGACACACGGAAAAAGTACGTGGGCGAAGGTGTGAAGCGGAATGGGCTTTACATAGTGAAGCCGAGTGGAGAAAGCGGAAACGGCTTGTACGGCGACGAGGGAAGCGGCTCGCCGTCTAACGCATCGGTTACTGCGACAGCGTTGGAGCCGTGCCGGCAAGCCTTCAGGGCGGAGAATTCTGTAACGGAGCGGCGGGAAACGAGCACTGGTTTCGTCGGCTCGAATGGGAACGCCCGTATCCAGTCCTGCCTGTTAGTGAAAACGTTAGCAGTTTCGCCTACAATTTTTGTGAGTACTTTAACATTAGTGAGCTGTGGCTGTCATGATTTAGGCACAGTGTTCAGCGACTTTTATCGTCGTGAGCTTAGTGGCTGCACGAGGTTTCGAGGGGCTTGGCCCTGTGGTCTCAGTGCTTATCTAAATTACGGGTACGGTTTCGTATATATATATCATAGTGTTTTGCGGAAACCTGCCCTTGGTCATAAAATTCCCTTTATTGGGTTAAAGTTAAGCAATGAGAGAGTGTGTCATTTGTATTTAACGGATAAGGACTTTATCGGACTGGACATTAAATTATTGCTAATGACTTTTACTACGTCTCGTGAAATTGTGCTTATTGCTAATTTCGTACATAAGTAATGTAATTTGTGCTTTATATGAAGTGACTATGAACTTGAAAACTCTGCAGTTTGCAATGTGATATTTTCATTGTGCGAATAATCGTGTGTTTCAATAATTCTCAAACATTGAATATTGTATATTAAGTGTAATGATTCATACTTTGACTTCCCTTTATGCTAATTTCTGTTTCAAGTTGGAATAATTTTTATTAGCGTTTAAGCCTGTGTTGAACTTTAAGATTTATTCCAGTTGATACGTAAGTGCTTGTTTTTGTCTTTCAATAAGAGTACTATGCTTATTTGAGATCAAGACTGTTATTTATTATAGAATTTCGGTGAATTATACCGTGTTGTGTATTTGAATACCAACGCACTTTATAGAAGTTGGTAACTTGTGTTATCCTTAATTGCATGGAAATTGAGGGTACTTATTGGTTATTTGTTCTCACGAAGTCAAGTGATTATTTTCAATTGTGAACTTTTTTATTTATGCCAAACTCAGAAATTCATGTGGTTGATATTTCCTTAGAGTTTAAGGTTTACATTCTATCCATTTTTATATTTATTCTTTATTTTGAGTTTTCATGTTAATTATTAAATTCATTCTTTATTATCCTACCACTGTTTACGTGTTATTTCAATTCCACTGCGTCAGCTACTATTAGCCTGCTTATACACGTTACACCGATGTTGAGCGTCAATGGGCTCAACAGGAACGCCTCAAAGTTGAGGTGCCGCGCCGCCAAGATGAACTGAATCTTATAGCTCGATAAGAATGCCCCAATAACAATGTTCGACGCAAATAATATATCTGATGACATACACGTTTCTACATGGAATGATAGAATTCAACCAGTGGAAGTCCATAACGAGCCATAACCGTCAACATTAACAGCATCTTCATCAAATATGATTTAAGTAAGGAGCGACATATATGCGAAAATTTGGGAGACTGAATTCATATTTAGTTTTATATTCAGTATCAATGAATTTGGATATTCATGTATTGTTTATAATATATTTTAGTTTGAGAAGGACTTTAAGCACCCACATAACGGTTGTGTGATATGTTTGCTCCATCAGTTTCAACAGTCCAATGTGAATGATTGTAGAACAAATTTAAAACTATTAGACACGCTGCAGATGTGTGCCTAAGACGCGGGATGTAGTATGTTCTGCGTCAACCATTTGATGAGCCACATTTGTAGACTAGTCGCCAACATTTCGACCGTTTTGCCAGAACAGATACACAAAGGTAAAAAGAGACGTGCAGTGATGGACAAAGAAGATTTAGATGAAAATTCAACAGGCTAAATCTATGAATTCAAAGTATGATGAGAGACCGGCAGAATTAGATAGCATAAGTTTAGCTCATTTTATTGCATGGTATACACCGGTAATGAACATAAAACATATCAAGAAAAAAGATGTTTATGATACAGATGGCCATGAAGCCACTGAACAACAAAATATTGATAATGAAAACGATGGAGCCTATGACATTTTTAGTTCAAAGATCAATACATATAGACGCAGAAACGTGGGCACAGTGATTAACTACAGCCATTACAGCATCGATAACACAATCAAATACAAGCCTGAAATGGTTACATTGTTCTATCCATTTCGCAATGAAGTTATAGATGTATTATATGTACACAAATTCATCCAATTGTACAATGCGAACGAGGTGAACAGTTTAGACGGAAGGAAAGAATACGAAAGTAACAGATATAGATGCATTGATGGAAGAACTTAGTGAACTGTGCAAGAAAGACGACGACATTGCAAACAACTTGCAAAGAGAAAAAAATGAAAGATGAGTACATGCGAAGTGTTGTTGGCTAGGCGGGTTATGAGAACAACGATGAATTCGAATACGAGACTGGTAAGGCTATCGCACTTGTAAGAAAGTTTAGCAATATGATGTCCAAACATCTGCAGAGTAATGTGAACAGAGAGAGTTGATCTTAAAATTTATATCCAGAATATGCACATTTGATAGCGAATACATACAAGTGTACTTGGCCCGTACTGCTGGCAATGGCAAAATATTTACGATAGAAATTAATCATGGAAACATTAAACCTTAAATTGATTCGGACAACGGCAGAACACAATTCGTAATGCTTATATAGTCTGCGCGTCCACTGGTAAGGCTGCAGTGAACTTGAACGGGAACACTCTGATCTGTTTAGAATCTGTACACTCTGTATTTAAAATCACACCGCAGAGCAAGAGGGTCACTGGATTGACTCCTAAGTTCCTACAACAATATCATCGACAATTCCTTTCTGTGAAATGTGTAATAATTGATAAGATAAGTATTGTCAGTTCAGGCGAGTGATGCCCAATATCACCAACAATTCATTTCACTTGTCACGAGTGATGTGCCAGAGTAATGAAATATTCTCAACTAGACTGACCAAGATCGGCAGTGGTGAAAGATTGCTTCCTCAGGAGAAAGCAGTTGATTTAGAGAAGATTTAAAAGTAAATAATGGTGCATGGAAAATTTGCCCGATGTAGTTAGGCTGTTTCATCGCAACAACAGCGTTGATGCTCCCAACAAGAATGCTATTATGTGAAATAAGTTGTTTTGACAATAATAAAATTAATGGTTATGGCCGCAGAAGTGAATTAGATACAGCAAGAACAAAACTACACAAGATGTGTATTGTCGAATTAGGAGGCTTGCAATATCCTACATGCTTGGCTATTGACTCGCCGTACATGTTGAGAGTGAATATCTACGTGGACGATGGATTTGTAAACAATGCGATCGGTGTACTCACAAGGGACCGTAAAAAAGGAAGCTAATTTTGTATGAAACAATGACGAGGTCCTTGGATAAGTGCGTGACAAATATCAGCGGCAGACATCAAGGAGTTTCCGAATTATAGCCATTTTTGTTCCCATTATAAGTCTAATGAGCAAATCTGAAAATGTTCGAAATCATTATTCTAATGTTGTTTATTGACCCTGTGCTCACTCCTGTACAACATGTAAAAGAGATTAGTGTAGTAGGTTATGGTTGTGAGTTCGAAAAGAAAGAAAAGCGTGAACAACATCTACAACATCAGCAAAAACAGTGCATCTGTCGTTTAAGATTATAGTTGCCAAATGAAGAAATGGGCACGAATCAAATGTAAGCCACCTTTGATTTCCAAGTTCAAAGACAACATAAATGATGCTTTGAAATGGACAGCGATCACTAAACGTACAGCGAACATCAATTTAGGTAGCACGATCAAATGTAAACGTGAACAGTTCCCATTGGTACTCACTCCAGAGAGTCCCCATTGGTAGTTGCTATCTCACTCCAGAGAGTCAAGCACCTTCGATGAAAAAGTTCAGAGACGAATACAAAAGATTGGAATCGCACATGCTGCTAACATTCATCAAACGCGTAAAAAATTTCATATTAAAAATACAAACAAAATAACTACAACAATGATGATGATTCCATTGAAGAACAAAATATTTTAAACGTTATAGTTACCAATTTCAATGCACAGTATTTAGTAGCGCATGCACAGTAACTTATTACATCTGATTACTTAGCTATAAGTGAGACTTAGATGAATGCAGGTGAAGCTGTACATATACACTGTCGTATCACTGAATTATGACCACCCGCTTAGTAATGGAAGTAGCCACCCTTCGCCGCTAATAACTGCTGCTAGGCGTCGTGGCATGGACGCCAGAAGTGCGCGGTATGTGTCCGATTGTATGGCAGTCCATTCCGCTTGAAGCGTTTTCCACAGAGCTTTGAGGGTCATAGGTGGAGGGTCCAGCTGCCGTACATGGCGATCAAGGTGCTCCCACAGATATTCGATTGGATTGATGTCCAGCGAATTAGCGGGCCAAGGGAGCACTCAGTAGAGTGTTCCTCGAACCAATCCAGAAGGAGACATGCCTTGTGGCAGGGTGCATTGTCCTACTGGAAACACCATCACATTGGGGAAACATCGTGAGCATGTACGGGTGCACCTGGTTTGCTACGATTGACAGATAGCCATAGGCATTCAAATTGCCCTCTAGACGAATCAGTGGACCTAACTGCTCCCAACAGAAGATCCCCCACCCATGCACACTACCCCCACCAGCCTGTTTCCGGCCCACAATAGCCTCCTGCAGTCTCTCTTTATGGCGTTCACGACGCACTCGCCATCGCCCGTCAAACTTATGGAGCAAAAACTTTGACTCGTCGGAGAAGGCGACCTTAGCCCACTCGTCTGTGGTCCAATGGCGGTGCTCACGTGCAAAGTCTAGGAGTCTTTGACGATGACCCTGGTCAACATGGGTGCGCAACCCGGCGCCGACTGTTCAGGCCCATCCGTTGCAGGGTGCGTTCAACGGTAATGTCGGATACACGTCTTTTGGCACCACTGTTGAATCTGGTGGTCAGTTGATGGACTGTGGCTCTCCTGTCTCATTTTACGAATTGTCATAGGCGCCGCTCACGCCGTTGGTCGATGGCTCGTGACCCTTTACAGTGATGGCGTTGGGACGCGATTTCTCTCCCTGCTGTCCACTCTTTGTAAACCTTCACTACAGCGGAAGTGAACAGTTCACAAATCGCGCCGTTTCGGAGATGGTGCCACCCTTGCTGCGATAGCCTATTATCATCTCTTTTTGTATGTCCGTTAAATCCGGACGTTTTCCCATCTTGAGACTCGTGCACCTGCCGTTTGATGCACGAGCTTTAAATCTTTCCCAGCCTGTTATGCAAATTTTGCAATGTGTAATCGCTGTTGGGGTGAACCATGCGTGTGCCTTGAAGGGGTGCTTGTCATAATTCATTGATATGTAGATGGATTCGAATTGAGGACACAAATTAATCAGACTGGTTGTATAAGATCCGATGCACTCACCAAACATGGTGTAATAATTTATAGGAAAGCAGGCGGTGTTGCGATCTTCAGAAATATTAACTCTTTAACCGAATGCGAACATACACTGATAGACTGGTCAAACTATGGATGACTGTAAATAATAATAATTATTAACTGGAGATGCGTCTCCAAGCATAGGTAATGATTTTTCAATTGAAAAATGGAAGGAAAAATTCTGCGACCCGGATTCGAACCAGGAACCTCGACTATCATGGCCGATGCCTCTACCAATTGGGCTATCGCAGATACCACGGACAGCCAAGTTGTCTCAAGGTGTCTTAAAGACAACCAAGTTGTCACGGTTGAAAGCCCAATGGGAGACGGGAACCTGGCCCGCAGATCGAGAATTTCGACACTCCAATTGCGATAGCCCAAATGGTAGAGGCATCGGCCATGATAGTCGAGGTTCCTGGTTCGAATCCGGGTCGCAGAATTTTTCCTTCCATTTTTCAATTGAAAAATCATTATGGATGACTGATTGACGCTGGTATCGGTAATATTTGTACGGTTAAAGTGTGGTGAGATTTATACTACGCATTGTTTAAAATCATCCTAATGTTCGATATCTGATGTGGCAACGTTGTTGTTCAGTGCGATGATGAAATATTCACCAGCAACTACACCTATCAAAGACAACATGGATGTGGATACTGATGTGAAAATTATGATATTTGTAGACTTCAATGTATATGCTATATTAAACTTACAGTTCTTGGCTTTGTGAAGAAACGTTTCAATTTAGATTACATGCCCATCGAATCACCTACTACATTGAGTGGCAGTACCACAGATTTGATATTGATTCTAGACTATTGACATTTGTATCATACTTCTCTTATCACAGACCACTGATTTGTAAGTCGTGAATGGCTTATAATTAAGGTTCGGTTAAAAATAACGACTCTGATTAAAAAATTATGATATATTGCAAGTATATTGAACATTTTATGTCAGAAATTAAATCTTTTAAATTGTGTTTGTAGAAAATGATTTCTTATTCGCCATGTAACCACAAGACGTATTTTACGACTTAACCAGCGGCCGTGTCCCAACACAGCCCCGTACAATTTTTTTTTTGTATAATATGGAAGACCGTTTGGGTTAGTCAGGCTTCTTGACTACTTTAGTGTATTTCTTTTGGAGTTTATTCTGGTTCGATGAGCTTTGTGAAAGCGCTGCTTTCGTCCCATCTGAACAAATGTACACTTCACTGTTCGATTGTCATAATCTCCGTCTTGTTGAAAATTGGACGCGTAGCTCCCGAAATACGTATACAAGTTAATAAATGTTGAGTTGTAGACGTGCCGTGTGACTCTCCTTTGGTTCCTTCTATGTTGCTATCCACAGATAAGGTAAACTATTTTATTTCTTAGACTTAGGAGTATAATACATTTTGCCTTACCAATTTCTGAGATAGCCAGTTGCTCGTTTTCCCTTGTTCGATTCATGTCGCGGAATTTTTTTTTCGTTTCCCTTTCATAAGTAATTCCAAATGAGGGCGTCTTTTTTCAGTTATTTATTTATTATTTTTTTAAACAGGAATTGTCATTTAGTTAGGAAGATTTAAAAATTGAACGGTGGTTGAACAACTGATTTTTATTGAAGACTTACATATATTTTTTACACATTTACACAAAGGTTTCATTTAAAATATGTACATAAATTCAGTTAAAATAGATGGCAACGTTTTAATTTTTATTTAAAATATTATTCATTCTTCATCATTTATACTGCATGGACGAAGAAACGTCTGGTTTCTATCCATGATCCATAAATTAGCAACTGTAAAAAAATTTAAAAAAATATCATTAAGGAAGATTTTAACAGGAGAGATGGAATTCATCGCTGTTCATAGAATCCAAATACAGGATTACAGTAAGTACTATTAAAATACAATGATAATGGCAACAGATAAAACAAAGTCACAATTACAGAAGTCTAAAAATACAAACCAATGTGGATAGAATAATTAAGATTGAATAAACTCTTTTACCATAACAGTATAGAAAGGCATAGTACTTTTATAGGCGTTTCGAAAGCTGCACCCCCTATTGCTTTCATCATTCAGCAGGGAAAGAGAGAGAATGGGAATCGCTACTTTTTTGCCTTCAAGTGACCCCCCCTATATTAAGTCAAAGTAGTAGGCCAGTAGATTAAAAATGAATCACTTATCGGGCCATTGTCCTTTTTTAATAGCCTATTTTTTCCGTATTTTGAATGGCGATACTTTCAAATGGGTCCAGTAAGTAGTTTTTCCTGATAGGGTAAATTAATTTCTTAATGAAGGTCCGTTGCCAAAATAGTATGCGAGAACAATGATACTGTCAAACCCTGTAAATAAAATATTTCCAATCTTTTGCCTCCATGTAATTCCAACCCTGTGTAACCTAGATTATATGCCCTATCAAAGATCCACAAGATAGGGAATACAGGAATAAGATCCCCATAGTTTCTAATATAGACGCACCTACTTATCACATTTCCAAGTTTTTAGCCAAATACGATTTTAAAAACTTAAAATTAGCACCAACTGGCTTTACAGTTAATAACAGTTTGGACCTCGTCAAAATTTGGAAGATGTAAAATTGACATACCAACAAATATTGGTTTCTTTTGACGTAGAGTCGCTCTTCACAAGCATGCCCCTTCCAGAAACCATTGCTTTCCTCAAAGATATTTTAGTTAACATCGTGTTAGAAAGTAATCTTATCAACGACTACCTGGCTCTCACTAATTTATGCGTCAATAATAACGGTTTTTAAAATTTAAGACTGTTTTTATAAAATGTGCGGAATCCCGATGGGCTCTTGCCTCAGTCCCATCTTGGCAGAGATATTTCTCAAGAATTTTGAACATAAATTAAAGAACTGCGGGTATTACTTCCCTAATTATTTGCCATCTTCAACTTTGACCTCTGTAGTATAGACGATTTTGTAAATCACCTAAACAGTTTTTATCCAACCATAAAATTCATGTTTGAAAAAGAAGAAAACAGAAGTCTCCCGTTTTGGATCTTATTGAATGACAAGAAGATACTCTTTCTTTTAATGTGTACGGAAGGAAATTTCGTTTCCGAAATGTACATTTGAGTCAAAAATTATCATGTGGATTAGTGTTTTCAGTGTTCCTTTAATTAGTATACTGGTGTCCACAGTTTCTGGCTTTTATTTGTTTAGACTTAATTATATCTCAGCCGATTCATGTCATCCATGGAAACAGAGCCCTCAAGCTACCATTAACAGAAGAAAATTTCCAGAAAGAAATTGACCAAATCAAATTGATTGCCAAGAAGAATGGATACAACCCAAAAATGATTGAGAACCTACTTCCTAAGAGAAGATTTAATAAAATCCATATCGCCGAACTCACTACACTTAGAAGCAATGAGAGAGAAAAAACCAACTGAGTTGTAGTTTCATATAACAAAGCCTTGACTATATAATCTTTCCTCGATCTTCAAGGACCATAATCTGATTCTCACTTTTTAAAATTCCAGCTCACTTAAAAACCTACTGGGGAAGCAAAAAGACATTGTTTCCAGACTTAGAAAAATCTGGAGTATATGAAATAAATTGTAATCAATGCCATTTGGTTTACAAAGGTCAAACGACGAGGAATATTCTAGTGAGGTTTAAAAAACATTTGGCCCATCGTCGATTCGGAAGAACAGAAAAATCCGCCACTGCCAAACATTTATTTGAACCCGGATACGATTTCAATAAAGAAAGCATAAAATTAATTTACCCTATCAGGAAAAACTACTTACTAGACTCATTTGAAGTATTGCCATTCAAAATACGGAAAAAATCTGCTACTAAATCAGGACAATGGCCCGATAAGTGATTCATCTTTTATCCATTGGCTTACTAGTTTGACAGCCAATCACGAGGACTTAATACAGGGGGGGGGTCACTTGATGGCAAAAAAGCAACGATTCCCATTCTCTCTCTCTCTTTCCCTGCTGAATTTTGAAAGCAATAAGGATACAGCTTTCGAAATACGTATACAGGAACTATGCCTTTCTATTCTGTTGTGGTTAAAGACTTTATTCAATCTTGTAAAATACAAGATGTCTTAAAAAGCACTATAAAATTGAACAGCAAGAAAATTGTAATAATTACTAAAGTTATTTTTGCAGGAGATTAAAATAGTCTGAAATTGATTTGGTACATGCTTCTTGTGTTTTGTGGATCGATCTTTTCGGACTGCACGTAATGACATTCTTAACGGCCTGCACGTTTGGTGCCGTCACGGCCAACGAGATTAATATAATTAGAGTGGAAATAACGACACTATACTTGAAGCGAATTGAACTATTATGTGAAGTTGAGGTAAAAACTTGAACTATTATGTGAAGTCACAATAAGAAGTATAAACATTCGGTTTATTAAATCATATTTAACATGGTATTGTATGCAGGAAATGAATATAAAGTGAAAATAATAAATCTCTGTGAAATTTATTCCATTTATTATCTTATATAATATTATTATATACAGAAATAAGAGAAAATAATTAATGAATGACTCATAAATGGTCTGTAAGGGTTTTATCCTACGTCATACCTCATCTGTTCAAATTATTGATGAAAAAAGAAAAATTATTTTCTTTCCTATTTTTCATCAAATAATTCATTATTCCTTTGGATTCTAAAGGAAATATACATTCTGCTCTCGGAATTATTTATTTTACATCATTATTAAGTAGCGGAAGAATGGAGCTACTTATTGGTTTCACAATGTCCGTCGCTCAGTCCGTCCGTCCCCTTCATAATTTCCACATTTTTGAGGTAGAAGGTTGAAATTCGAAATGTAAATTGTATGGGGATGAGCATCTTCACTATTTAGTTTGGCTTTGATTGGCCCACTGGAATCGAAGTTTCGGGGGCGGCAGTTGGTCTTTAGAACTATGGCAACATATGGCAAGTTATAAATCATTTGATCGGAAATGATCAGAAACGAAAGAAGATACAGCTCTTTTACACTTTCTAAATACTACGTTCGAGAAAATCAATTTTACTATTTAAAAATTTTACTAGGGGAGAGGCCGTGGCCTGGTGGGCTTCCACTGAACACACAAACATCAGGCACGGCTAGTCACTGGATGAGCGACCATCAGTGAGATACGATCTTCACCCCCCCTCCCTCCCCGGCTGCTGCGACCATCTTACAGCAGTCGTTAATCCAGGTCGATCCAGGGACCCAACTCGTCGGCCTCCGTCCATATAAGCCTGAATGGACGTATTGGATTACAATCAATTCAAAAAAAAATTTAGGGGGGTTAAAACGTGAAATAAAAGGGTAAATATAGATGATCTCAGGGCTTCCGCTACCTTCCTCGGGAGGATTAATTTCTTGTTAAGATGGCAAAGTAAGTTTTTACATTTTAAACAAATGTACAATCGAAATTTTGCTCTCGGGATGGGAAGAGTATAAATGCTATTGGTATAAGTGTACTTTAGTATACCAAGGCTCATACTGATTGAGGATTCGTTAATACTTACGGAAAATAAAACTTAACGAAATGTTAACGCACTAGCTCCATACACCTTCAATTATCCGTAGCTTAAACGTTCGTTATCCGGGCATCTTAAGCCCGCTACACTAAAGAACTTGGCCTAAGATGTCAATTTACGCCTAAAACTCGTACGTGTAGCGGTTATTTTAGCGATGATGAATCAGAGTTTGCATAAGATATTATACTGATTGAAAGTATATGGTGCTAGTGCGTTAACAAGTCGTTAAGTTTTATCTTTATTTTCCGTAAGTAATAACGGCTAATCTAATCAGGAACACAGAATACAGGCTATAATGAACAAGATACGCTAAGCTTAGCTTTTATCAAGAACATATGAAAGCCTACATCATCTGTTGTTGCTTTTATTAATCTGGGCTAGGCCTAATTACTTGTTAAAGGTGATATCCGTTCGTTTTTCTCTCTTATTCGAACAATTGAACGCCGAGGAAACGTAAGGCATCCTCGTAAATGTCATTACATCGCTAAATAATTATAATAATAAGCTACAATAAAATCCAAAGGAAGGAAATGCATCTTGCATACGTCTTATACCTCAACTGTCATGGCTGACGCTAGTTACCACGACTTCATAGTGGGGGCGCTGATGACCAGTTAATTTCCACTCTAATTATATTAATCTGGTTGGTCATGGCCAACCGCGGACGTCCCCGGGAACAGAAAGAGATGATGCCCCCACCACCTCGACCATCTTCGCTTCCATCTCTAGCTTTGGAGCCTGAGAGGGAGCAACCATCGTCCCCTCTCTCCCAGTTCCCGGAAATTCGAGAGATTACACTTCTCCCTCAGCCATCACTCGATATTCCGATGGGGTAAGGCGAAGATTCTGCAGATGACGACGTAAATGTTTCGATAGGAGCAGAATCTGTGTTCTCAGTGGAGGACTTTCCAACCCTTCCTCCACCAGCGCAGTCATCGTCATCACAGCCTCCAAGGATCATCGATACATCGTCACCATCCAGGTTGACATCTTCTGCTGGGTTTTCACATCCATCAGCGCCCAAACAGCAGGATCATCTTGCGAGGAGAAAGATTCCTCGCAAGAAAAAATCCAGACGGCATCGTGGCAGTAGGGACGAGAGCGGAGCACTTCTTCGTCCGAGAGAGACAGCCGCGCGAGCCACAAGCGCAGCCCTTTTTCTTCATCAGGTCGATTGCGATCTCCGATGAGAAGATAGACAGAGCGTCCTGTAACATCTGCAGGTTACAGGTCAGCAGTTGCACCATTAAACATCCTCAATGAATGTCATGTCCCTGAACGTGCGTTCTCTTGGTTCCTCTTTTAAGCAATCGGTATTGTCATCGTTCATTGCCCTGTACAGGCCAAATATCCTTTAATTTCATTGGACATTTCAACATCTAGTGTCAAGTTCCGATTGCTTAATGTAAATGCACCGTGTAGATCGGCAGAGAAACCAACGTTTTTTAGAGACTTAAACTATTTCTTGTGTTCATCTTTGCCTGTGGTGATTGCTGGTGATTTGAACTGCCATCCAGACGACATCATCTTTTCGTCTGTGTATCGTTCATGCCAGCAAAATGCATTGTTCGACTTATGGACACACCCTCCACAAAGTAGTCAGCTTGGGTCTACTTTCCATCAAGGGCCCACTATATCATCAAGATTAGACTTTTTCTTGTTGACAATGCATTTGCTGGATCACCGGGTAAAATGGAGGTACGTGTAATCCCATGTTCATTCTCCGACCACAGTGCCATCATGAGGTCATGGAATCCTTCATTTCCAGATCATCTACAGGCTCTGCAGTCCATCGCAATTGGTTTCTGAATGTTTCCCTGCTCGACGAAGAGGAATACAAGGGAATGTTTGTTCAGTTTGTCGAGAAACATCTTCGTAATGTGCCTCCTACGCTTGCTTCTTGGTTAGAACTGAAAATAAAAATCAAATGTGTCTTTCGGAAGATTGGGTTAGATGCTGCTCGACGTCGACGTCGTCATCTCCTCATGTTACAAGAGATCCTTTGGCTTCTTCAAGTATCCACCCCGAAGGAGGAGTTCGAGATGGAGATACGTCAGAGATCAACGCTCTAATGATCCAGAAGGCTGCCGGCGCAGTGCTCAGGGCCAAACTTTCCTGGGCGACTGACGTCAGAAATTTATCTCAGCAGCGTTCGCCGAGGAGAGACGACGTGCCAACAAAAAACGATGTCATCGTTTGGAGGTGGAAAATGGGGAAGTGAATTCTGATGAAGACATCTTGTCAGCCTTTCACGCCCATTTTTCATCCTTTTCCAATAACCCAATTATTCCATCAGACGTCACGGAAGCAGTGGATTGAGGCGCTAAGACCTTTTTCTGAGGATGCTGACCTGTCTATCTCTCGTCCCTTTACCGAAGACGAAGTCAAGAAGTTCCTGTCAGCGGACGGCCGTCATCCAACCAGCCCGGGTATGGATGGCATTCCATATTCATTCTACAACGCGACATGGAATCTTCTTGGACCTTTCCAGGTTCAAGTGTTTAATTCAATTATTGAAGACCCAGCTTCCATCACATCGGACTTCAACGTGGGAAAAATCATCTTACTCCCTAAAGTGCCGAATCCAGAGCTTGTTACTCAGTGGAGGCCAATACCCTCCTCAACACGGATTACAAGGACTTCACTGGTATATTTCAACAAACACCTAAAGTTTTTGCCGAAGATTTCATCATGCAGGATGTCCGATAATCTAATTACGACTCGGTGTGTGATGGAAGAAGCCTTGACCAGGAAAAAAAGGCCTTCGACAAAGTGAACCACGAGTTTCTCTTTGAAGTGTTTCGACACCTTCGTCTTCGGAATTTTGTCACGATTATTTCCGCACTGTATGTTTCGGCCGCATCATGTGTGGCGATTAATGGTTCCACACCTGCTACATTCAATCTGTGTAAGGGTGTCAGGTAAGGGTGTCCTCTTTTCCCCCTGCTATACATGTTTTATTTAGAACCATTATTGCAATACTTAAATCGCCACCAAGATGTTCGAGGATACGATCTGCCAGATGATACGTAAACATCAGGACTTTGGTTTATGCAGATGACGTAGTGCTTTTTGCGTCCGATTCTTATTTCTTGAGCATCTATAAAAAGACTTTTGACCGCTTTAGTACTTCGACGGGGAGTTCCATCAACCTCGTCAAGTCTAAAGGTATTGCTATCGGGAACTGGACTGTGGACTATCTCAAAACTTTCCCAATAACATGGTGCGACCGAATTACAGTGTTAGGTTAGGTTAGGAGTCTTTTCTTTCCAGCCGACCATGGACTCTTTGCACTGGCAACAAGTGATTGAGAAGCGCTTCTCTCGCCTTGACAAAAGTCTCCATTTTCCAACATCGATATTTGTCAAGGTGAGGTTCATAAAAACGCATGTGCTTCCAGTATGAACATCTAAGTGCCTATTCACCTTGTCCTTGTTCAAAAATCTTCAGAGACTACGTAGTGCGATGGTGAACTGCGTGTGGGGAACATCTACGCAAAAACGTCATCCATTACGTGCAGCGTACCTGTTCGCTCCATTTGAGGGAGGAGGGTTAGGTTTAATCCTATTCTATTACTTAGAAACGCCCTGTACATTAACTATTGGTAATAAAACTTCCTGAACCCTAACCCGCAACCACGGAGTACCTCAAAACTCAATCATATAAGTGACCTATCTAAAACTCTAAGTAATAGAATAGGATTAAATTCTCAATATCAACATCTCCCCTCCGAAATATTATTACTACTTACTCTCACATGCCTAAAGTCATAGGATAGCAGTGGACTATTTTTCAAGTGGCAGTAGCATCATGTGCAAACAGTATAAATATACAAATCAGTGTCAGTAGGTTTAGTTACACTGTCCTGAGTAAAGGTACCCACACACGATCATGCCCGGCTTCCATAACTGTCACCCCATGCTTGATAAGAATTCACCACCCACGAGTCATGCCGAAACTGTCATTCCATGGGAACTTTATTGCATTTGTTGAACGAATTTATTCGCCAATGTCTGCTCTGCAGTAATGGTGCAGTGAATTTACTTTATGAAGAAGTCTACAGCAACTGGTATTGCAATGCTGCTTGCCGAGGACGATGATAGGCCTAAAATGAAAGAAGCATTTGGTCTAAACGCTGGTTGCAAGAAAGAAAGAAATATTCTGATGTAAATCTTCCGGGTGAACTCGAAATTAATGCAAAGGATGACTTCTGAACTACCTACGGATGAGTTCCACAAGTTTTCGAGAACTTCTATCCCTAGTTGCTCAAAACGCAACTAGCACTTTCTGCTGCACACGTATTTGAGCCAATCAGTGCGCATGCGCATATAATTCCAGGAATGAATAGCGCCACACACGATCAGTTTTTCGCTTTATCATGCCATGAATGACAAGCCAAAATCAAACAGGTTGAACTTGTCATTCCGGGAATGACAAGCCATCAGTTTTGGAATGATTGCCCCACACAAGATCATTTTTGGAATGCACAGTCGAACTGAATGGCTTGGCAGCAAGCCGGCCATGATCGTGTGTGGGCGCCTTTAGGGGTGAGATGTTCAGTGTGACCATGGCTACACGATGAGAGCTATCAGAGTTCGAACGTGGCCTGCTATGTGGAGCACGACGTATGGGTCATTCAATATCGGAGGTGGCTCAAGAATTCAACATCCCACGGTCCACAGTTTCAAGAGTCTACCGAGAGTACCAACTTGATGGCATTACCTCTTACCGTGGACAACGCAGTGGTCGACCAGACCTACTCAATGAATGGGACCAACGCACAGTGGTTTAAGATCTGATATACGCGATGGAAACCTCTAGCTCCTTAAATAGTAGATCAAACGAGGTGAAAATTTAACCACAGGGGCTTCAATTATGTAGACTCGACTGACGAAAAATGTTTTGGTGCAACTTGTCATATGGAACCCCTAGTGAGGGTGGAAATGTGTGTACCGTTTAGAAAAAGATGCAACTACAGAAGAGGTATAAAAATACTTTCTTTATCAGTCAAATACGCAAATTTTTATTTAATTTTAAAAATTTAATAATACCCTTGCTAATACTATCAATAATAGTAATACAGGGTGATTCAAATCGTGTGTGAAACAATATAAGGGAGCATTATAGAGGTCAAGGTAAACACAATAAGTCCTATGAATATGGGTCCGAATTTGAACGATAACTGAGATATGAACAGAAATAAAAATGCCGCCCCCAAGATCAGCAAGTTAATAACTCAGGTTCTGTAAAGCCTAGATTAATGAAATTTAGGGGGATAACAGGGTACATAAAGAGTGTGTATACAAGAAGTTTCCGAGTTACTCATTCAACATCATAACACCTGTTTATTTGTGAGTACTAATCAGCACCTGTTACAATTTTGATGCGTAACTCGGAAACTTCTCGATGGAATTCGAACAAATTATAACGGAAATTTTGTGACCGTTTCGATAACAAAACAACGCGTCATAGGAAATCACGTGACCGATCCTACGAAAGCCCTTACTAACTTCCGTTTCAGAGAGCATCAAAGGATTTAGCGTAGGGTAACTACAGTGTAGTTTAAATTACAAGTGTTTATACAATTATTAGGCGATTTTTCTGTTTAAATTATGTCAAGCACATATTTTTAATAGTTTGAACGGCGTAGCCAGCGAACGATATATGCAGAAATTAATGTTTGAAGAGCACGATTTGCCAGATCCCATGAATGATATTAGAAACGTTTTTCAAGAACGACGTGAATTCGTGGCCTACAATAATATCACTCGATCTGTACTATTTCTTTGTGAAACGAATGTTTCTACGCCAAGGAACAAATGAAGTACTACTCTTCATTAGATGATTATAATTGTCTTGTAAGTGGGAAAGTAAAAGAAATCCTCGTGTATCGTGTCAAGGAGCCTATTGATTTATCGTGCTAACTTTGATACAGTTTTTACAAATTGGGTTCATACAGTATTACATGAATTTCATACATTTCTAAATACATTTAATACAACTTTAAATGAATTTAATAAGATAAAATGAATTGTATTTTAAGAAATTTATGCGAGAAAAAAAATAACGAAAGTTCCGTGACGGTGTACGTTGAATGATGGGCGGCCAGGCCGACATGAATGACCGTCCATTAGCTGAGGTTCATCCTCACGGACCTTTGGGTTCATCGTCAAGGACCTTTCGAGATTTTTTCTCGGATAAATTTCTTAAAATGTAATTCATTTAATCCTATTAAATTCATTTAAAATTGTATGAAATTTACATAAAACTGTATGAACCCAATTTGTAAAAACTGTACTAAAGTTAGCATGATAATTCAATAGGCTTAAATCGTCCACTCACCTGTAGCTCCTTGACACGATGCACGAGGATTTCTTTTACTTTCCCACTTACAAGGTAATTATAATCATCTAATGAAGGGTATATAATTATAATTGTCTATTTACAGTTCTTCATTTGTTGAATGATGAGCGGCCAGGCCGACATGAATGACCGCCCGTTAGCTGAAGTTCATCGTCACGAAACTTTCGTGATTCCTTCCTGCATAAATTTCTTAAAATATAATTTCGATAATATGATAAATCATTTACATATTAATTAGGTATGTCACAATAATAAATTCAAAGCATAAACGCGACGGAATTGATCGATGTCAGCCTAGAAAATAAGGGGACGCTACACGGAACTTTTACCGATTTTAAATAAATATAATGCGTGTTTTAGTTCCGTATAAACGGAGTTTAATTATCAAATTAAGTAAAAAAAAAAATATTTTTATTGTAACCTTGTTTTAGTAAATTTTCCGTAAAATTTTTATTATTCTAATTAAATTACAGAAAACAAGCCCGTAACATAAACAAATAACACAAACATAACAAGAGTAACACTTAAATAAATACAGTAATACTAAAAATGTTTATTCTTCCGTATTTCTGTACTGAGGGAGTAAAATTTTATTAAATTCACTTATAAATGTATTAAATCTATTTGGTACAACACAACACTTCACTACACAGTATTGTTTAGCATGGAAAAAAGGCGACGCCGGAAGTGTGGGTGGGCTCCAGAGGCCAACGGATGTCGCTGCCGCCACCTGCATAGAGCTTTCCTCGAAAGGGTCAATACAAATTTCAACAACGGAATTCTATAACTAATCAACAATATTAATACTAATAAATAAATTCAATATTTTTATTGCCAACCTAGACAAGCTAAACAGAGAGAGAGACAATTTCTTGAAGAACGTTAAAATCCTACTTACCACACATACAAAAGTGATTACGAAATTTTTACAAATTACATAAAACAGAGACTAAAAAGCAAAAATGAACATGCTACGAAATGCCACTTTCTAAGAAGTAAGTAACTAAGCATATTTTGTTAAATAATAAAATATAAATTACAGAATATAAATTATAAAATAAATAGATATCTTGATCAAATGAGAGCCTATTCGAATTACTTAAAATACCGTTGATATTCGAAAATACAATAGCGGAAGCTGATACCCATATCGCCTCATCCGCTGCCGACTGCTGGCGTTTTTTTGGCATTAAAAATTTAGCATTGGAACAGTTAGAGCTTCGTTTCCCACAAACGTTCTTCCCTGCTAGCACCTTCAGGGAAAGGTAGAGGCAGGTAAATAAACTTTCATTAAATTAAAAAATCATTAAGAAACAATAATATCTTGACCACATTCTGTCCCAAGTTGACCTCTATAATGAATCTAATGCTATAATTCTCTTATCCGTCCGTCCAAAGCCAACAAAGAAAGTTACAACAATCCGTCCGAAGTCAGATTGTTCTGGTTTAAGATAATACTCAGCCATTGTTGTGAATTAAATAAACAAACTGAAAAATGGAAATGAAAAAAAAAAGATGGCCGCCTGACTCGAACTCCGTTCGCGTTCCGCCTCCTCACGAAGCTTAAGAATAATCTTCGGTTGCTGTAAACCAAATAAAGTAGTAAGATAGGCAGATCTGTAGAGTTGAAAATTCCAAAAGTTTGTTTTTATCCTGTTTAACTATCGCCTGTTTTCATAAAATCGCTAACGATCGCCATTAACAGTAAGACTAAGTCGGGTAGCTGCCATGGGGACAACCCCCCCCCCCCCCCAGGGCTAATAATCGCCGATCATCGTCAGCAGACAGAGAGAAGGAGAAAAGAAGGAAAAGAAGGAGTTTTGAGCGATGGATCTCGAATATCGCGGAGCAGATCCCGATCTCGAAACTCCTCACTTAGGAATCATAAACAGAGAAAAGAATCCTCAAACAAGCCTGCTGCAACCAAGAAATTGAATCAGATGAAGGGAAACTGCAGCACTGATCAAATAGACAGTAGTTATGACGCGACTCTCACTCCGATGAGTACTGTTTTCACAAACAAAGGGGATAAGAATCCAATAAACAGTGCAGACGAAAAGTCCCCCCCCCCCCCTCCCAATCTAATAACAAGCAGCTGAATTTCCGCGAACTCCTTAAGAGAGCTGCCAGACCCTGGCTTATTGTAACTGTCAAAGCGAAGAACCCGAGTGGTAACGATACTTTCTCTCCGGGTTTCATGAAAAAAATCATTAATTCACTAACCGGCGAAGCTCCCAGCGTAAACAGGTTACAATCGGGCAAATTTTTGATCAAATTCCAGTCCACTGCCCAGGCTGATAGATGCTCTAAATTCAAAGACATCGGAACCCTTATGTTAGAATATGAAGTCCCCAGATTGCTTACATCCTCCGTGGGGATCATTCATGGAATCCGTTTTGACGCTACGATAGAAGACCTTCAAAATGCATCAAACAAAGGGAAATACGTTACTGGAATGAAAATGCTCCCCCCTCCCTTCGAAGGAGCCACATTTTCAAAAGCCTTGATTTACTTCTCCCTTCCGGCTCCACGAGAGAAAATCATCTTCGAAAATGAGATTTTCACAGTGGTTGGATCCCCCCCCCCCGGGGAGTGCGAAGTATCGAATGTCACAGACTGGGACACACTAAATTAAGATGCCAATTCCCGGCAACTTGCTCAAAATGTACAAGTAAGGACCATGTAAGAGCCAACTGCACTTCACAAGTCTTCCTCTGTATAAATTGTGAGGGTGGTCACTCCCCCTACTACAAGGGGTGTGACAAGTTCAAATATGAGGCCCTCATTCGAACCAAAATGGTCAACTTGTTTTGTTCGTATTATCAAGCAAAGAAACTGGTGGACTTGGAGTTGGGAGCCGATGGACCCACTCAAAAATCATATGCATCGCAAGTTTACGGGGGTCAACGCCATTCACCCGTAGCAAGACAACAAAATTACACCCTCCAGGACTCTAACCCCCCTTCGCAGGAGTTTCAAGATTATCAATCTCATTTGGGGTCATGCCCAAACACTCAACAAATGTTTATGACCTATACTACCAGTGGTAGAGACAAAGTGCTCTCTCCCCATTTGTTTGAAGCACCGTCGTCACCTATGTTTCGCCAAAGTGAAGCGAACATGCACCCTTCTCAGGTGCCGTGGTCACAACTCTCTCTCTTCACGGCGGAATTGATTACTAACCCCCCGACTGATACAATAAAAGAACAGCAGATGGTGACTCTCCCGCCCTATTCAGCGACATCTGTCTCAAAAATCGACTCAGCCGCACTCGACAAGGATGAAGCAGTTAGCAGTACCCTGAAACTTTTTATTTCCACGCTGATAGGTTTCCACTCTGATAGGAGAGGCCAAGTGACCTTCTAGTACAGACAACTCGAGAGGTGTTGAAGACACTCTTGATATCATGGGCAAGAGGTTTCAGCACTCTCCCCGTTGGTTCACTGAAGTGACTGCTTGGTTCCAAGATATGCTTTTCCCGACGCTGCCCCCCTATCAGCACACTCCTCATGGCCAAGACGCAATTGTCATCAATTAAAATTATCCACTGGAACGCGAGAGGTATGTTTTCGAATTGGGAAGATACTATTTTATTACAAAGAAAATCTGATGTATTAACTATTTGTGAGACTTTCTTGAATTCGGACTCTGTAATTAGTATTAATAACTATCACTTATCTCAACAATAGAGATCATCATGGAGGTGGGAACCTGGCTGCGGTTAACCCCCAAATCCCGCATTTCATAAATTCTAGCAAACACTGATTCAATAGCGTTAATTGACCTTGTCATTTACTTTTCGAATACTTGGCTACACCTGTTCTTCGCTTATGTCCCGGGATTCGTCAGGAGAAATGTGTGGGAGAATTTAATTGGCTCACTATCACCCCCGTTCATTATCATTGGCGATTTTAATGCCAAAAGTCCGCTATGGGGATGCGAAACCTATAATTATAATGGGACGTGTCTAGAAGACCTCATCATAAAACAATCTAACTGTACACTTTACCCCAGAATTCACCTACACACCACCCAGGTCGACTTATCTCCATCCAATCTCTTCTTCTAATTGGCCCCTTCCGGTCAACATCTCCTTGGTCCAAGGGACGTATGGGAGTGACCACCAACCCATTCGCCTAGTTATCAATCCTGTACACCCACCTAAACCAACAATGCGTAATTATAGCCCCAACTCCCTTCGACCCCTTTGTAAATTCGATCTAGAATCCGACAACATGTGTTTTTACCTATCAAGGGATATCCAAAAACAAATGCTTCTTTTTCAAAACAGAATTCTCCCGCACATTCCAGAGAATAGAAACATGGTTGGTGGTCTCCGGAATGTGAATCTGCAATCTGGATTAGAAACAGATCTAGAAGACAGTTTCTAAAATGCAGATGTGATACCTGTTGGATTCGGGCCAAGAAGATCAAGTTCTTTGCAAAAGAGTTCTTAAAAAACATAGACGCCAATATTGGGCAAATCTTATCTCAAGCAGTAAAAAGAATAATATTTGGAAAATTTTAAAGATTATGCTCCATACGCCAAAGTGCACTACTCCACTTATAAGGAACCAAGATGGCTCCACATTGGATCCGAAAGAATCAGCTACTGCCATTCTCGAGCAGGCAATAGGAATGCCGGTGGTAAAGCAGCTTAGATGGCCATTTCCTCTTCCAGCAACCTTCGTACCGAAGCCACGGCGTGACCAGTAGGAACTCCCTTTTACCACCTTAGAACTCAAGGCAGCCCTCAAAAGCAAGGCAAAGGCTCCTGGTCCGGATAAATTGCTGGATAGGACCTATACCAAGCTAAACATTAGTCAACGAAAGATCTTGCTGGAGCATTTCAACAAATCCTGGATGACAGGCATAATCCCTAAAGAATGGAAACTATCTTTATTCACCCCATTCTAAAACCCAATAAATCACCTTTTCTAGCACAAAATTATAGGCCTATAGCACTAACATCCTGCCTCATTAAACTTATGGAGAGGATAGTCAACAATAGACTACAACATTTTTTGGAATCACACCATATCCTCCCTTCATGCATCACAGGTTTCCGTAAGGGATCCATCTACACCTTTCTTGTCATAAGATTGGTGGACGATATTTACATTGCGTGGCAGAAAGGGGAGTCACTAGGAGCGATATTCATGGATCTAACTAAAGCATATGACTCCGTTGATCATGAAACCCTCATTAATCAGTTTGCCAAAATCCCCCTACGAAGACGTATGTCCACATGGATTTCTGCCTTCCTGAAACACCGACGGGTGGGCATAAAGTATCCAGGGGTTACCGCCTGGTAAGCTCAAGCCAGGGGACTCCCTCAGGACTCCTCATTAAGTCCTGCCCATTTTAATATCTTTATGATGGACATTTCAAATAACCTCCCAGCGGGTGTAAATATCAACATTTTCGCTGATGATATTGCGTTATGGACAGCACACCATTCTATTCCTGAAATTAAAAGTAGTCTTCAAAACACTTGTGCCACCATCTCTGATTGGGGAGATTTAATTTCTATGTGGAAAAGGGCCCTGCCCCGGTTCCCCGTATATACCTGAACAATATAGCCCTCGCAATTAGAAAATCCCACAAATTCCTAGGAATTATCCTAGATGAGAAATTAAAGTGGAGCGGTCACATAAATCATGCTAAAGATCATCTGAAGAAGAACCTGGCTAGAATCAAGTGTATCACTAGACGAAGTTGAGGACCACCATGGTCGGAAACATCCATTGTCCTGTCTTCTCTTATCCAGACTGTAGACCAAACGGACATTTTCTTACTTTTGGCTCCCAAATCCACTAGAGAACTGCTAATGAAACTAGAAAGGAGATTTATAAGAGCTTGCCTTCACGCCACCCAATCATCTCCCAACCAAGTGTTGTACGCTGATTTCAACCTTTCACCCCCGCCATTGAGATGGGAAGCCAAAGTCATTTCCACTATTTATGCCTACCTGCAAGCTTCACTATCTTTCAGGCCAGATACCACCTTTGCGGAAAATTGCAGAGTCCTCTTCAGGTCGTACAAAATCCAAAACCTCATTCGTGAAATCCTCAGTAAATTCCAATGCGGGAATATCCTTCTCTTCGGACGAACAATTATAGAGAACCCTCGTCTCCCAGGCCTAAATCCGAACATTATCCTCCTACCTAACTTGACATCTAAGACCTCACCTGATGTCTCTAGAAAGGTCACTTCGGGTCTCCTTTTCAATTACTTTACACCGATGGCTCCTTAACACCGGGAGAGTCATGTGGTGGAATTGGTATCTATGAAAAGAACAAGCACATTGTAGCTAATAAGTGCAGCCCTGTCACCAGTGCCACAATGCTTGAGTTGATAGCTGTGCATAAGGCAATTCTTCTAATAGGCCTACAAACACCTGCTAAATACTTAATCTTATCTGACTCCAAGAGTGCAATAACGGCGATTAAAAACTCTTGAAGGGGGAAAATGGTTTCACAACGAAGCCTTAGGCCAAATCATTTCCCTCATAGCGGACCTTTCTCTTCATGAATTTTCGATTAGCCTGATGTGGATCCCGGGACATACAGGAATTAAAGGCAACGAGATAGCGGACCACTTAGCCAACTGGGCAAGAACGTCAAACGGCCCAACTAAGAATAACCGCCTTGAACCTAAATCGTTAAGATTCTATGTTAAGAGGAGACTCACAGTGCGCTGGAATGCTGAGTGGTGCGCAGAGCCTCGAGGTGGCCATTACAAACAACTGGTTCCATCGCTCCTAGGCTGAGAAGTGCGATGGCTCACTTTCACTCCTCGGTGGCTCACCTTCGACCAAAGAACGGCCATTTTTAGACTGAGAAGTGGTCACCTGCCAACTAAAAGTTTTTTACACAAAATAAAAATTTGCCCTACCGATAAATGCTCTTGTGGTGCGCCAGAAACGGTGAAACATATAATTTTAGAATGTCCGAATTATCATCAACAGAGGGAGCTGGCTCTAACCCACACTACGCCAACGATGGCAAATATTCTTCTGTGTACCCCGGGGTAAAAACAAGTGAAGAGAAACATTATTCATGCGCTAATGGACTTTATAAGAGACTCGGATTTGACACTGAAAATACTCGGCCTCTATTACAAAAATCTACTAATTAATCGACAAAATAATGTCATCTATCTGCCCTTTTAAGCTCTATAGTATTTGTTTGGACACATTGTATACAAGGTATGACCATAAGTAGGGTGAATCACCCCTCAAATCGAAATGGGAACAACATTCGTCTTGTTCCGTAATATTCAGTTTACAGTAGTGCGTGGTTTCGTGCGCCTGTGAATCTTGATAAATTAATTATCGAATTTTATCTGTGCGGTGGTTTTGTGGCGTGCCATGGAGCAGAGAATTAATTTGAAATTCTTGTACAAATTTGGTAATTCAGTAGGCGAAAATCATACAATGCTGAAGCAGGTATATGGACATGAAACCGTGAAGGTGTTACTGAACTGTCGCACCCACGGTATTCTCCAGACCTATCACCATCGGACTCTTTCCTGTATCCTAAACTTAAAGTGGCTCTAAACGGTTTACAAACATTACGCACATTCAAGCTGCTGTGACACGGGAATTGAAAGCTGTCACAGTGGAGTTTTCAAGAGCTTCGACGATTTGTATACACGTTGTCAAAGATGCATACTGTTGATGAGGAATATTTTGCAGGATTGTAAACAGTTTTCATGTAAAATAATTTTGAGCAGTGAAGAATAAAAACTTGTTCTCACCCCATTTTTCTCCGTTAAGAACTGGACAAGCAGCATGAATTGTTCTGAAGTCTCCTTTTCCATTGCGCAGTAAATTATACCAAAACAAAACAGAACCCTGCCAACGAAAACAAATAGGATTCATTATTTGAGGTCATATTATTTCCAGGAAAAAGAAATTACGAGAGGTGATCAAAAAGTAAGGTTACAAAGCCTGCGGTGAAATGTGTACATTTTATTTCATACAACCAATAGAGCCAACTGATAGTAAGTAGGGTCAATGTACCAGTGGTTGACAGTGTACCAGTAATTGACAGTTCACAATTTAAAGGCTTTTAATAAAGGAACAGGGCTAGAAAAGGGGACTGGTATTGCCACCTCGTATTAAACAATGTATTAGGCTTCCCAGAACAGCAAAAAACTAGGAACTTTGCTCCCTATTATGCTTTACCAAGTCGAAAAAACCTTGTAATGAACCACTACCCGAGGGTTTGATTACTTGAATTTGTTTCATGAATGTTATGCAAAATTTATTAATTATACGTTAACCTTTTTGTGTAACCAGTACACAATACTTATACTATAGAACCTCGATAAATCGAAAGCCTTTATAATTCGAAATTTTTGTCTACTCCCTTCCGCTCATAGCCCAAAATCTCGATAATTCGAAGTAAAAACAATGGATACACATATAAAGCATTTTTAAGTACTGTACCTGTTTATTGAATGTGCATATGCTTCCTGAAAAATATCAGTGTTCTACACGGTTACTGAAATCTCATACAAAACCTCAATAATTCGAATTTTATTTTATTTAACCTCGTTAAATCGAAACCTTGATAATTCGAAACCTCTATAAATCGAAGCATTTTCCTCTTCCCTTGAAATTCGATTTATCGAGGTTCTACTATTGTACTAACAAAGAAGTGATCTGTATTCAAATCTATTGATGCCGTGCTGGGTCGGCCACTGCGATCCTCCTCGGTGACCTTTTCTCTGCCGGCCGCTGGGCATCATTGAACACTCTTCCTACAGACCGGATCTCGCTCCAAGCGACTTCCACTTCTTTCTTCACTTAAAGGAGCACCTAGGAGACCGACGATTCGCTTAAGACGAGGAGAAACACTTCGCGACAATGTGGCTGACCACGCAAGGACAGAATTTTTACCAGGAGGGAATATTCAAACTCATCCCACGAACCGACGAGTGCCTAAAATGATATAGAGACTATGTCGAAAAATAATCTAATGTAAGTACAGGGTGACAATTATTGAGCTATATGATAACTTTTGAACAATTGGTGAGATTTAGTTAAAACTTGGCAGGGCATGTTGGGATTTGTTTGAGCATGCGCACTCGTATTGTGGTTGTTGTTATTCATTTTTCGTTGACTTTAGAAAATGATCTCACCCCTATTATCAACATCGAAAAGATTTGGTTCATGCAGAACAGAGCACGACCCCTTCGGACCAATAGAGTGTTTTTGAAGTCCTGGAAGAGCACTTTGGAGAGCGCATTCTGGCTTTGGGGTATCCAGAGGCCACTGGAATGGGAATCGCTTGGCCGCCATATTCTCCTGATCTCAACCCTTGTGACTCGTGGGGCAATATTAAAGACAAAGTTTACGCAAATAACCCCGGAACCATCGCTGAGCTCTAAACAGCCATTCGGGCGGTCATTGAAAGCATCGATATCTCGACACTTCAGTGAGTTTTGCAGAATTTTGCTCTTCCTTTGCGCCACATTATAGCCATTGATAGCCAGCATAACGAACATGTCATAAACTAATTTCGAATCTCTGCAGTTACATAGAGCTCAATAATTCTCACTGTGTACTATCAGTTGGCTGTTTTGGTTGTATGAAATAAAATGTATACGTTTCACTGCAGCTTTGTAATCTTACCTTTTGATCACCCCTCGTATTATATTTACAAGACCAGTCATCTGGAATTGGTGTTATTGGAAACTGTATCTATAGACACTAATCATTTATGAAACGGTAATCGGCCATGTGCGTTTGTTGACATGACGGAAAACGACGAAGTCAAAGCACCTGATAGCGTGGATAACGTCAACTGCCTAATTGCAGGGAATATTAACTTAAAAGAGCAACTTTGAGCCGCTAAAAGAAAGTAAAAATGCGAAACGAGCGGCGCGACTTGCAAACGGGGCCTCGCCAATGTTCACTGGCTAATAGAAGAAGACCAGGTAGCGTCGCGGGAATCAAAATAATGATTTTTTTCATTTGGTGGTGAAATTCTTGCTAGGCTGAACAAATTTACAATCAGGAAGGTGACGGGTCAGTGATAGTGATTCAAAATAAAAGTGCAGTAAAAGACTTCTCTCAGCGGTCGGATAGTGGTGACAATGTTAGAGCGATTTTCCAAAACAGAGCAAAACTTTTATACATCTAATTCCTTAAAAGTGTAATTACGAGGAGATATCAGAAAGTAACGCCATTTATTTTTTAACGGAGGAAGTATAGTCGCTGTGTAAAAGTTATCATAGCCAAAGATAGTCTGACACCAGAATGGAATGGCGTGCAGACTGCAATATCTGCAGCGGTGCAAACAGGAGGAAAATGCGTTTCTGAATGGCATTGTCACAGCAGAAGAGTCCTGGGTCTTCACTTCACACTGAGCCTAAAACTGCAAGCATGGTGTGGAAACATCCACATTCTCCGGTTCGCAAAAAATTAAAAGTTTCTCCTTCAATCCGGAAAATCATGATTAGATACGCAAGGCCAACCAGAGTTCCTGCCTCGTGGGTCAACCGTCAACGCCGCTACCTATTGTGAAACGTTGACTAAACTATGGCGTGGTATTCGGGATAAGCGACCAGAAAGAGGAAACTATATTCGACTTCTTCATGACAGGCCACGCCTGCATATGGCCAAGTTCGTCAAAGCAAACTGTTCTGTTTCGGTTAGGAGGCTTTGGATCACCCGGCCTACAGTCCGGACATAGCGCCCTCGGCCTACCAACCTCTTTCGTCCCATGAAGAGATTTTCGTGTGGTCAGAGGTTTGAGACTGACGAGGAACTCAAGTCTGCCGTGGGCCATTGACTGTATTCACAGCCAGCGGAGCTCAATGAGCTGAGTATTCTGAAACAGGTGGGGATAAATGCCTAAATGGTCATGGTGCCTGTGGCAATCGGCGGTTTGGAAAAGCACCTCATCTCCCACAACGAAAAATTTCAAAACTGTGCCATCAGCCGGCAAGGTCATGTTGACATGTTTTTGGGATTGCCGCGGTCTGACACTGAGTTTCTTCCAGCGCATACTATTGTCAATTCCGAACGCTGCAGAGGCACATTGAGGAATCTTCGAGCGGCCATACGCAGGAAAAGACCTGACTAGGCAATGGAGGACATCGTGCTGCATCACGATAGCGCACGTACCCAAACAGCGAAACGAGTCATTGACCTGTTGCAGTGATGGAACTGGGAAACCCTGCTTCATCCTCCATACAACCCGGACCTCTCTCCAGTGATTGCCATATCTTCAGTCCGTTGACGAAGTCACTGGCCGGTCAACATTTCCGTAACGACGACGAGGTGAAATTGGCAGTTCGCAACTGGTTTCACACTCAACCGGACGACTTTTATCGACAGGGCGCAGAAAAACGTGTCCACCGCTGGGATCGTTACCTCAATCGGCTTGGAGATTATGTGGAAAAATAATGATTACCCCTCGTAATTCTCGGCTTCATTAGAAAGCGTAATTGCGAATGAGTTGTTTAAGCCTATTTAACATTCCTATTTTATCATTTGATGTGTTTCAACGTTGTTAATTATGTGTCTCATTAGAAAATATCTGCAAAGTAAAGTGCTTATTATGGTTTGTGTGGAAGTGATTATTGCTTCTTGTGCTTCTACTTGTGATTTTATTTTTTCTTAGTGCTCCACCTACTACTTCAGAAAATGTTAGCTAACCAAGCTTCGTCCACTGCGCTTCATTTTCAGAAGTCAACGTCCTCAATCCGCCCTTTGAATTCTAATTCCAAATTATTCTTCAAGAGACAAGGCTCCGTTTGGCTTCTGAAGCAGGCCTGTGCTTAGAAACACAGGATCCCGTTTTCTGCTTTTACGTATCATTTTAGTATCATTGAATGATTTTGAAACTTTTAGCTGACATATGAAGATCAGCAATGTATTTATTTTTTTAATGAATTATTCATTAAACTTATTCAATTATTAAAAACACAGTCTCTTCTAATGGGTATTTGTACTTTTTAATTTAATAAATGACTACCGCATCATTTGAATTACCTGTAGCTTAAATTTGGTCTCATTTGGAGCAGTAGAACGCACTCCAGAGCTCTCTGAAGTAGGAAACTTATTTCTCGATAAACCTGTACATTTCCTTGGCTATTTAAACTTCATCAGCGAATCATAAAAATTACTCTAGTGGGTTATTGCAAGAAGATTTCGCACGTCAGGAAGGACTGTCCTCTCCTTAAGAAATGCGAAACATGTTCTCGCATTGTGGGCAAATACCACCGTTGCCCGGAGAAGACATATGCATTGCCAGCAGCCCCACCGTCACCGCCCTAGAGGAATGGCATCCCAGCCAAATGAGGCAATTAGTTTTCAATGTTTAACGTAAGATTGCGTGAACAATATCCAAATAATTCTATAGCAAGCAACTGCCCTGTCTTAGAACAACTTTTTCTTATTACCTACCCCACTCTTCCTTATTGATCCCGGGCATTGGTCTTTTTTGTCAGTATTATTTCTGCCTTAATAGCTTACTGTCCACAGTTTCTGGTATACTTTTTGACATACAGTGAAATTTACAAATTATTACAGCTAATAGTTGTTTCGTGAACTCCTTGCAGCAAAGTTATTAACATTGTCGAGATGAAGTTTGGTTAAAGAGAACAAGCATATCTTTAAGTTTTGATTGAATTGACTGCCAATTCATATTTTTTGGCCTGGTCTTTTTAGAAGAAACTGAAACAGGGCAAACCTATATGGATATGCTTGAAAATTGGCTCATGCTATAGCTGCAAAACGACAGTGCGTACTCAGTCTCTCAGCAGGATTGTGCTCCACCACATTTCCACCACCCAAGTCCAACTGCTTGAACACCATTCTGTCAAATCCATTGCGATTTTGTCAAACCGCGTCAGTCATTTGTAAACACACTGCATATTGTTTGGCATTTTTCAAGTTTAAGTCGACAAGAAATCATTTCATGTTCTAAATTCCTTCTTTCGCATTCAAAACTGAAAATCATTTACGGTACTTGTGACTAATTTGGACATGTTGCTTTCTCCGACTTCTTCATTTACAAATTACCACACCAATTCCAATTGACGAATTCAAAAATATATACTAACCTTTTTTGGTTTTACAGACAGCAGTAAATTAGGAAAAACTGTGGCTCCACCTCCTTGTACTTCGTTTAACTGTTCAAAATTAAAAAAAAAACTTTAGTTGTTTTAATAAGTAAATCATTGGTTATTTCTTGTCATCGATGTATATATGTACTATGGTTAGTATAAACAGGGTGTCTCAAAATTCTTGGGGAGTTAGAATGGGTCCGAATTTGAACGATAACTGAGATATGAACAGAAATAAAAATGCCGCCACCAAGCTCAACAAGTTAATAAATCAGGTTCTGTAAAGCCTAGATTAATGAAATTTGGGGGAATAACAGG
>JAHWFO010011434.1:0-24891 GCA_023313115.1 Rhysida immarginata
TAATAATAATAATAATAATAATAATAATAATAATTGCACTTACAGCTGAACCATGACCTTCAAAGCCGCACGATTTCATTATTTCTCTTCCCGGTTTCTGCATATCAAAAAAGAAGAGATGAAGAAAATGAAAAAAAAATAATAATAAATGAAATAAATAGCAATTCATAAAGAATTTATCCAAGAGGTTCCTTGTATTATCATAGACAATTGTTTAGAAAATAAGAATAATTTATTGTCCACCGTTTCGACAATTGAAGAGCTCATTTACAAGTGAGAACAACCACATCTAATTTCAAAAGATTCTCATAATAGAAAATCTTCTTATTAAAGTTTTGTTAAATATATAATGTATAGGGTGTTTATTAAACATACAGCAAAAAATCAATGATGAATAAATAATTTGTCCTTTCATGATTTTCGGAATGCCGCTTTGTTTCGAAGATACAGGGCGATAAAGGTTAATATTACTTGTAAAGCTTCTTAATCTACAACAACTACTGTAAATGACTACCATCATCTTCTCAATGACTGCCGAACTACCTGTTCTCAAATCTTCTACCTTTTCCATTGGAGTAGTGTAAACTAACGACTTCAGATGGTCCCATACACTAACCTGGTGTGAGTGCAAAAATACAGCAGAATATTGTTAAAAGATATCAGTATTTCTTTTTGTCGAAAATTCTTTAACGCCTTGTATTTTCGAAACAAAGCGTCATTCTGAAAATCAAATAACTAAAGATTCTTAAAATAACCCAAAGAATCACCCTTTGAATTTTTATGTTTAGTGAAAGCCCTGTATATTACTGATAATAAGAAAGAAATTCACTTACACCTGGTGTTTCTATTGCATCATAATTGAAACAGTCATCCTGAAAAGTAAATTTACAAATAAGTTAGGTAACTATGTTATATCCATAAAATTTCTGATGATCTGAAATTAAAACTAAATGGGCCATGCATATTAATATAATTTGCTCTTTAACAAGAACCGAGTTATTAAGCAAATGAGTCCAGTTTGATATACAAAAAAAATTGAGAACCATGGAGGTATGTTGCTTAGAGAAACAAGCATATTAAAGGTAAGCTCCACACTCAAAACAACTTTGTTTAAAGTAAAAGATGAAGGTCTCACTAACAACGTAGCTTGCATAAAAGTTTTCAATTCGAACTCAAAATTGATAAAATATATAAAAAAGTTTTATTTTTCCCCTCCCCCTGCGATTAACACTAGCGTCATGTTTCGCAACTGTTACGTCACAAAGTGCGGAGAAGTGAGAAGGAGTTTAGAAATCGTGACGTCACACAGACGCTATCGGTTAGTTGTCAGTTTGGTATCGCAATGGATTATGAATATGAAACAAGACCGATAGTGACGACTGCGATTTTGATAACACTGACAACGATATACGTTAGCAGAATTAAATGCTACTGCAACTTCTGCGATATACAGCCCTATGCTTGCCGCGTCGGCGTGTGCGTATTAAGCGGGTTTCACAAATAAAAAGCTAGCGGCGGAGGATCCGCTTCCTAAAGCAGCAGATAGTTGGTGGTAACCAACATGGTTTTCCTTCATTCATGTAACCAACGATATGAAATGAGTAAACCAGAGACCGTTAAGTAAAGAGACGTGGCATTTCGAGCTACTTCCTGTAATGAGTTTTCGACTAAAGTAATTTTCGTAAATCTGACTGTTGGTGCGATTAACCAGACGGCGCTGTTTGAAAGTTCGGTTTCATTTTCCCTCGTCGCGTTGATTACGAGACGAGACTTCAAGGAGAAAAATTTGAGTTTTCATGTAACGGGCTTCATGCAGAGACCGTTAAAGGAAAAAAATAGCTTTCTTTAACGATCTCTGGCTTCAAACCTTCAGGGACTCAAAAGCTGAAGTTCGGCAATAATCGTTCACATCATTACAGAAAATGTGCATTCGAACAATATCAATATTAACAAAATTCTTATTTTAATGAAATGTTATTAAGATAAATTAAGAATTTGAGTAACATGTGTGAGCTTCGTCCACGATCTAACTTATCTTAAAAAATAATTCGACTTCCAATGAACATATGAGTGCGATGATTAATTTAAAGGTAATTATTTTAGCAATTAAATTAACGTTTAGCTTTTCTGAGGGTCACTGATATATTCCTTAATTCTGAGTTCTATCTTTAAATTACCATCTTTGAGTCACTTTTAAAAAGGTGCATTTTTTTACAAATTATAGTGGATTGCAAAATAATTTTTTAAGCATTACAACAATTGTAGCAAATATGACAGTTAAGCAAACCTATTTTTAAGTGTCTGATGTTTTGTCCTTCTAATGTGATGTTATTAATGATGCTATTGATGATGTTAAAGCAGTGCTCCGGTGAAAAAATGTACTTTTTTTAATATAAATTTTCAATTTAATGCTTTTCATTGATTTATATATTGAGAATGTCAAAATATTTGATGATAATGATGGTTCATTTAGTTGTATATAGCCTACTTGTTAACAAGAAAACTGTTTTTATGGTGATATTTCCAAGATGTAATCAAAATATTATAAAAGCTTCTTATTATGAAATTTTGTTTTAAATTATTAATCGTAACTTATTGTAATCACGTTTTCTTTATTTTCATTTTTTTAAATGTATAATATTATGTATTATAAAAATATTTTTATAAAGTAATGTATAATTAGAGTTTATAAATATTTATTTTATGTAACGGAACATTTTTGGTAAATCTTGATTTTACTGTATAAGCAAGGAAAATAAATATATTTTTAATCATCAGAACATTGTGTTGTATCTAATTTTGTTAAATAATTAAAGGATTTATAGTAAAATAGTAAAAATTAAAAAATAAAAAAAAATAAAAATAGTAAATATTAGGATCTTATTTAAATAAAAAAAAAAACAAGTATAAATTTTAAACTAAGCAGCAAAGCCTGCCTAGGTGTTGCCTCTAATCTCGGAGGCAACAGGCAAGGTCGGCTTTGTTGCTTAGTTGACGTCATTTAATGGCGCCGAAACTTGGGAAATTTTTACGTAAATCATTAATTGTCCCTTGATAGATGTTACGTAAATCACTAATTGTCCCATGACCGTGGTGACGTAAATCATCAATTGTCCCTGAAGTGTTGGTGCGATTAATCAGAGGGCGCCACGCTGCAAACTCATTACATGAATTAGTATAGGAAAAGAGAAATGCCAAGTCTTTTTACTTAACGGTCTCTGGAGTAGATCGCTCATGAGCTGCTTTCAGCGCCACCAATGCGTCCCCATTTGAAAGCCTGTCGGCCATTGCTTCGGTTGGCAAAAAAATGGCCTTCGTCGTATGTTTACGTTTGAAGTTTGCATAGACAAACACAGTAAAACTCAATGCCGATTTCTTGTCTAGCTTTAAATTGTAGTAATAGATATATTAAAGGTTCACCACTGACCTTTCACAGGTGTGTTATGTTTTCCTCATAAAAAAGTCCTGGTTATCTTTTATATCGTGGTTGTTGAAACATAAAAGATGTCGATACTCAACCATGTTAACATCGGTTCAGTGATACTAGAATGATTGTTTAGAGGTATTTATGAAATTATATACCGCATTTATTAAAAAGCATCTAAATTTCGGAGAGGTCGCTTAAGAAATTTCAGACTATATATAGTAATGGCGCTTTGGCCAGCGATGTTGTTCTGCCAACCATGGTAACGGCGCCTACACTAACAATAGAGATTAGTTCCACTTTTCGCCGCCTTCAAATTGCCCCAAAGATGGCGGCCAAATAAGCGATCTACTTATTTCATATCGTTGGTGGTAACCGTAAAACTGTAAACCCTCCTCGTTTCACGAAAAAATGCGGCACAGCAAGCGTTTGCATCTGCTGCTGCAATCCAATTGGTCGGTGGTTATGACGTCATACAATTCACAACATCAACTTCTTGCTTGTCCGCCATTCATTTATTGGCAGCCCATTTATTTATTGGCCTACCATTCTCTATTTGAAGGTCTTTGTTTTCGTTTCAGAAACTCAAAATTTTTTTTTTGCTGAAATCGACTTAAAAACTCATGATTCGTAAAGATACGTTGAAATTTTGAAAAAAAAATAATTTCCGTCTGTACGTATGTATGTATGTAAGTATGTGACCAATTTTGTGCATCTAACTCCTCTGAAACGGCAAATAGCCGAACCAAATAAAAATTATACATAGTTAGAGGGTTCCTTAAATTGTGCCTTAGCGTATATTTTATGTCAATTGGGTAAGCCTTTTTCGAGATATTAATTATTTTCTAAAAATTAAAAAATGGCTGTAGCGTTCAAACGAGCGAACCAAACTCAATAAACTCGACATGTACGTACTCCTCTCATTAAGGCAATTTTTTTTTAGTAAATGATTTATTTGGCTGTGACGAGCCGTTTTGGAGTTATTTACTATCCTCTCCCCCAAGACCAGCCCCCTTCAATTTTTTATTTTTTTTTAAATTTTTTAAATTTTTTTATTTTTTAGAAATTCAGACAGTGGGGTTCTTAAACTATACATTGATAATTTTTTATGGAAATGGGCTAAGCCTTTTTAGAGAAATTAATTTTTTTTGGAAAAAATGAAGAAATGGCAGAAACATTCATTTCAATGCTCCAAATACAATATAAACGGCATCGAAACATTCACGATTTAAGCGTGGCATCCCAGTATCGAAAAACATAAGACGTATTCTACGTCAAAAAGAAAATTGTATTTTTCAATAAGAGGAAGCTCTTCATGCCGTTTATATTGTGTTTGGAGCTTTGAAATGAATGTTTCTGCCATTCTGCCAATTCTTCACTTTTTCAAAAAAAAATTTATTTCTCTAAAAAGGCTTAGCCCATTTCCTTAAAAAATGGTCAATATATATTCTTGAACAATATAAAATTTAAGAACCCCACTGTCTGAATTTCTAAAAAATAAAAAAATAAATAAAAATGTCTGTAAAACTGGGTTCAAACTTTAAAAGTTCAACACTTTCAGGGCCTCTATCTCCTAAACGGTTGGATCAACTGAAAAAACACCAAGAATAAAACATTTCTCGAATATTGTGTACAATCTGAATATACCATTAAGAATAGGGATTCCTATGTAAGATTTCAAAGTTACTCCCTCCCCCCCAGTCCCCCTTACAAGGGGGAGGGGTAATTTTTTAACTAATGAATTTCTTCCGCGAAGTAATTCACCTTTGAGTTTGGACTTTTTTTTGTACAATGTTTAGTTTCCGAGATATTCAGTTGTCTCAAGATAAATGCCTCACCCTGTATATACGACAGTTTGGGACACGGAATTCGTATTTCCTTCTATATTCATAAACAATGAATTTGGATATTCGTGTAGCCTAATGTTTGTGATAGATTTTGTTTTGAGAAGGACCTAAAGCACCCATGTAACAGAAGTATGATATCTTAGCTTCATCCCTTTCATCAGTCCTGTGTGAAAGATTTCATGCTGTGTAGAACAAATATAAAACTATTCAAAAATATGGTATTATAAGTTATACGAGAGCAGGCGTTTTTGCAATTTTTTGAAATGTAACTCTTTAACGAATGTGAACCTATACTGGCATAGACGACTGATCGACGCTGATATCAATGATATTTGTATTGTTAAAGCTTTGTATAATGGTATAGTGAGATCTATACTAGGAAGTGTTTACTCTGAGTGGCCAGATTATTATGACCACCTGATGTTTGTAGTCAAATTAGCTATGATTTCGCGCTGAAGTTGCTAAAGAGCCGGACTAGTGTAAATAGGCAGGCAGGTTATTTACCACGACATTGGAAGTGATTTGATTCAGAAGATTACAGGTAAACGACGCGATTTAGCAGCTTTTGATGATTGTTGGCGCTCGGAGCCATGGAGCTAAAATCAGCAAAACGGTTGCATTCGTTAAATGTTCTAGAGCAGCTGCTGTTAAATTGTTACAGACTAGATTGTCTGCCGGAAAACTGGGTCTGAACGTACCAGTTGTGGCCATCAATGTTCTGGCAGAAAGAAGAGTGGCAAAATTGGTACAAGACAACAGAAGAGCAACAGCGCATCAAATTACCGCAGATCTTATCAGGGATCCTCTAAAATGATTTCTGAACGCTCTGTTCGCCATACACTGCATAGTATGGAATATGGGAGCCGAAGGCCACTTCGAACACCTTTGCTATCTGCAGTTAATAAGATAAAACGTCTCCAATTCGCACAGGAACACAAGGATTGGACAGTTGAGCATCGGAATAAAGTCATGTGGTCTGATGAACCACGTTTTCAGTTGCATCATGCAGATAACAGAATGAGAATTTGACGGAAACTGCATGAAAGCATGGATCCCACATGCATGAGTACAATCGTTCAAGCTCGTGGAGGCAGTCATGGTTTGGGGCATATTTTCCTAGCATAATATGGGTCCTTTATTTGTGTAGAAAAACGTCTGAATATCAGAACATACCTAAGTATCTTTGCTGATCAAGTTCAGGCAATCATGTTGATGGTGTATCGTAATGGAGATGGCTTCTTCCAACGTGACAATGCGGTATGCCAAGTTACTCGTATTTTGCAGGAGTAGTTTCAAGAACAAACAATTCCTGTGCGTTGTTTGCTGCGAAAAATTTTTTTTGTTATGAATGTATGCTTTAACCCCTAAATCGATTCGACAATTGAAAATGATAGTAAAGCGAGATTGTCGCGATCGCCACGAACGACGACGAACCTGGCTTAGGTGGCCCCCATAATGACCAAATGTCAATCCAATTGAGCATTTGTGGGAGAAAGTTGAAAGAGCCATCATACAGGTGGTTCAAAAAAAACAAATTTCATACAACAGGACAGTCTTATGCATCAGGCAAAGACTGTTATGACAGCCTATAAGAAGCAGGGAAAGACATCATCTGCGAAGCACAACATTGCCCGAAAGTCGAAGCTCACTGATAGAGACTGAAGGGGTTTGAAGCGGATTGTAGCCAGAAAGCACAAGACAACAGCATTCATGGTGTCAGATTCCTCGCATCACCTTTCAGCATCTCGTGGAATAAATGCGAATCGCCGCAGTATTGAAGGCAGAAAGTGGCCCAACGAAATACTGATGGGGTGGTCATAATTATCTGGCCACTCAGTGTATATTCATCCTAAAGTGTCGCTATCTGATATGAATATGTTGTTGTTCAGTGCATTAATGAAATATTCACCAACAACTAGACCAGTCAGTGACAACATGGAGGTGGATACTAATATTGCAATTATGACAGTTAGCATTATCAACGTAGATGCTACATTAAATTTATACGCTCTTAGCTTAATGAAGAAACATTTTAATTTAGATTTTAAACCCATCGAATCACCTATTAAATTGGGTGGCAGTACTATAAATTTGATGTTTGCGCCAAATATTGGTTCTTGTCTGTTGCCATTTCTAACATACTCCCAACACACCCCGTAATTCTTTTTGATTCCGTATCATTATCTCGTGGTAGGCCTGTGCGAATACCGCCATACCAATTTATTTATTTATTTTTTAAATTTACAATGTACATTGAACAGCATTATGCCTAAGACAATGTAAGGGATAAAAAGTAAAGAATAATAAATTGTTCAATCGTAAAAATGTTGAAAACAATAAGTTTGTAGAGTTTTACAAAATTTTTCAGTTGAAGAGAAAAGAAGATCAAAATCATTAAATATTTTAACATATAAAGTTTGTAATCTAATTAATGGATCTTTGGACCGAATACCATTACAGCTAAAAATCTGGTAATCACGAAAATAATATGTAGGAACATTGAATCGCATACATGTAACAAAGTCAACTAAAGCCAAATCTGACAAACAACATTTTTTCAGAAAAACTAGGTCATTGAACAGACGTCGCCAGTGAAGCGGCAAGTGATTATGTAAGAAGGTTTGGTTTGGTTTGGTTTGCTTGGTATTGACGTCCTTTTCAACTGCCATAGTCATTTCAGGACGGCGTTATAGGGGCCGCAAATTTTGCCTCGCAAGGGTTCTTTAACGTGCAGCCGGCAAACGACTACACGGGACCAATGGCTTTACTTCCCTTCCGATGGAAGTGGGTGATCTCAGGATTTCCCCCCTGATTATGTAAGAAGGCACATAAATGATACTCGTAAAAACCACAGTTTGGATAAAAGCGCCGCTGTAAAATGTGAATAAACTTTTTTTGTATACCTTCCAGTTGTTTTACGTTCGTGGCACCAAGCCAGTTCCATACAACTGAAGCACCAAGAAGCATAATCGCCCGTTTGCCGTGTTTATTCTATTCTCGACTGAAATGAAGTCGGCCAATGTGCAGGTTCAAACTGCCTCTAACTCTAATTCCATGTCTGTGCATGGTACGTGCTATTGCCTTCCCAGAATTTATATGTAATTTAGTTTTACTGAATGGCTGAGCCACTGCTGCCGCTGCCGCCGTGGCCGCCCAGGTTTAACACGACGAACTTCTTCCGCAAGCTCTGCAACGATGCGCGGCACTCAACCACTCGGCTCGAATAACGTCTTACGTGAGCGAACTTGGAGCGAAGCGGATCGCAGCGAAAATAACAAAAGCATTATTTCTGTGAGAGTGTCTTACGTGAGCGAATCCCAGCGGCGAGAGGATAAGGCGGCAAAGAGGCGGGCGCGAAGAGAACAAACCTGTTTGTTTTTTTCACGCGAACGAAGCGGTGCCTGCCATAATGGTCGAGGGAAACTTGATTTCCTGCGTACAGAAAAGACCATGTCTGTGGGATCGAAGGAATAAAGATTAACATAACGATTTTTTAAACTACCGAGAATGGAAATTAAAAATTAATTACGTGAAATAGAAATTGAATAATTGTTAATAAGATTAAATTTGTGCTTGAAAAACTTCATTAAAATGGATTCTAAAAATTGCTTTGAAGGCGCATCTATTACAGTAATTCGCAAAAATTCTTCAATATTACGTCAGTACTTGAGTTGGATGACCTGGGGAGAGTGCTTACTATTTATTTAGAATAGAGTAACGTGGCATGAAGCCCGTTTGCAGGAATTTTTCAAAGGCGGTTTTGACTTCTCAAAGGGGAGGTTTATTTATCTTAATTAATTCTCCACAAATAAAGAGGGTTAAGCGCCAGCTAAACACCAAATATGCCTTGGTGATTTTCTTGATGCGGAGAAATAAAATAATATAAAATACAATTCCATTTTTTTTTCTTCGTTTCTAATAATTTTACATAAGGAGTTTCCATTAGCAGAAAACGACAGATAGCATGACTGGCAGAAAATAATTTGATTGATCTCACTGTAATACCTCTTTAGATCGCGGCACTGAATTCGCTCTCATGTTTCGCTCACGTAAGACACACTGTCCGCTTCTCTTTCCTTCGCTCACTTTCTCTCTCAATTCGTCCGCTCGCTCGCGTCTCTCCAAGATCGTAAGACACATAGTTAGACGGGTTTTCAAAGACGCCTTGTCTGCGTATGCGTACGTATGCGTTTGAAGGTCAACCAATCAGATCTCGTCGCACATTAACGGATCGTTCACGCACCAGAGTTCACTCGGAGTCAACTTTTCAATCCGTACGGATGCGTTAAACGGATCACATGACAAAATCCACCAAAAATACAGCTTTCAATTGTTTCATGAAAATGGCGACTCCCGACAACAAATGTGCGAAGACGAGCTTCTACAGATGTAATTCTAAAGTACAAACATATCCAGTTCTTTATGATTCAAAAAATTCTCGATATAAAGACACGGAATATTAAATCTGTACAATCTTTGCTCCACAATTTGCAGCAACTCATCATACACCTCAGGAAACATCCCAAGTTAATTTTGAAAGGAGTCTCGAGCGTGGAGTCTCGAGCGTGGAGTCTCGCTTCATGTAGTAGATTTCTAAACTCGCCCTTATTCGCTCGATTTTGAAGTAAAGGGCCAACCCATCACCGTCTTTTACTTCTTCGTCTTCTTTTATGTCTCCGATATAATGCCAATAATAGAATATCTACGTTGATATTTTTAAGCATATTCATTTTATCTATTTTCTATCTATCAATAAAATGCATAATCGCACACAACGTGGCTATGAAAACGGGGCTCGCGAAATCTATGATTCTGGAAATCTTTGAAACGTGAAATTTCTATCCGACTGTCTATTTACACATCCAAACAGAGAACAAATTGAATCCATTGAATGATTCCGACATAAAACAGGTTAGCAAAATCTTACGATATGTAGAATCGTTCTAAGCGAAAGTAGAATCGAAAGCGTCTAGAATCTCGGCGACGAAATTCCCCGAGGTTCTCGCGTCAGGAAATAACGCCTTGTTCCGCCGTGTTTTCTGGAAAAGGGATGGAAAATTTTCAATTTTCAATTTTCCGAGGCATCTTTCTTAATAAAATATTAGGAAAAAATCGAAATATTTTGAATATATACTCTATTAACCTGGATTAATGTTATGATGCAAAAAAAAATAAAGTCGATTTTTTTCCTGGAGTTTACTTTTAAGCTTACATTAATTTGTACTCATTCCTGAGGCATACTTGATAAATCGCTTAAAGGTACAAAAAAAAACATACAGGCAGTACACGAAATTTTGCAGATATAAGCACTGATATTGGCTCATGCTTTAATAAAGCCTTATGATTTAATAAAAACGTTACCTGAGAAAATACTCCGGTAAAGAGAACAGCAGCTATGATGTACATCGATCGCATTTTGAGAAAATAAATTTTACGCAATGGTTTCAATCTGCTAAAAATATTAAAAATTTCAAAGAAATCATAAAATCAATAAAAATGAAAGTTATTTGTTAGAATAATCTAATATATAAATTTTAATGCAAATATATATTCTTATAGCTAAGAGATTAATGTGTATAGCCCTAACTTTGATCAATGACCATTTATTTAGAAGAATCAGTCAGTCAACTAATAAAAACGCGTCACCACACTTTTACCTTTTTTTAAAAAAAAAAATTATAGTTTTTACTTTTAACTGCACTTTTTAAGGTGAAAGTGTGTGCTTTAAAAACTTTTATTTTATTCTTTTTAGTCTTCGTTTAAAAAAATAAGCTTTTATATGATAACTATAAAAACAAAAATGCCTTAGATGTCTGCCCAGTCGGCTATGTCTATATCTCGGAAAGGCGTTTACAATGTATTACGCTGGTTAATCATAAACAAGAAATTAATCCTCCCGAGGAAGGTCATCTAGCGGAAGCGCTGAGGTCATCTATTTTTACCCTTTATATGCACTATTTACACCCCCCCCCCCCCCCCATTTTTAATCGAAAAATCTATTTTCTCGAATGTAGTATTTAGAAAATGAAAAAGAGCTCTATCTTCTTTCGTTTCTCATCATTTCCGATCGAATGATAGTCACATGCCATATGTTGCCATAGTTCTCAAGACCAAGTGACTGCCATCCCACAACTCCGACCCTATTGGGACAATTTGGCCTAAGCTTTACAGTAATGTTGATCTTGCTTAGAGGAATCTGCTTACCGAATTTCACTCCTTTATATGCATAAATACGTGTAGACCGTTTGGTCTCCTCTAATTTCCGCCCCCGAAACTCAGACCCCAGTGGGCCAATCAAAACCAAACTAAATAGTGAAGGTGCACATGCCCATAGTAAGCTACATTCCAACCATCTATCTCAAAAAATGCGGAAATTATGAAGGGGACGGACAGTCGGACGGACGGACAGACGAACATTGTGAAAACAATAAATAGCTCCATTCTTCCGCTACTTAATAATCAACATCTCCTAGAAAGAAAGCTTAACAACTGAATTCGAATTTTCTGGATTTCATGGATTTTCTGGGAACCAATTTTCTCTTCGGACATCCCCCAGTTTATCGCTTTTGGAAAATTTATAATTTTTATTTTTACTAACATAAACCTCAACTTCGAAGAAAAGGTGAGCGCTTTTTAAAGCTTAAGTCAAAGCTAGAGTTAAAAATTATAAATTTAGAATGGACCAGCTACAGGCTGCTTTTTACTTGAACAAGCTATATTGAGTGTATAGGCAACCGGTCGAAAATACAAGATGTTTACAAATGATTTTTTGCAGCTACTTCTATTATAGCATTAAGATGATAACATTTGGTAATGTAAGAATGCAAGAGAATCATATCTTAAATTTTGTTTAAATCGCCCACTTTCAAATTTATGTTCTGCCTTTATGTTCTTCCTTTGCGAAAGAATCTGTGATAGCACAAAAACGATGGTGTAATTTTTATCTTTCAACAGGATGGCGTTTCACTATATTTCTACTGCTAATTGTCACGTGGATTTACGGAGAAGAGGAGCTCCCCGAAACCGAAAGAGGTTGATGACGTCGCCAGAGGACGTAGGTTTTGGAGAGCCACTCCGAAAGCAGAAACGAGATGCGATAACGAGACTAGCCAGAAGGTGTCATGGCAGCACGAAAGACGGTCGCAAGTAGGAGAATGGCACGGAATTTTACCGAGAGATTCAAGGTTCAGAGGCGAGGGACAACGACGACGAAGGCGAGCGAAGCTGACAAAGCAAGGCTGCGCTACACCGGCGAGCTTTGATAAGAGCGTGAGCAACGAGGAGGAGCGGGACTCAGCGGCAACGACGGCCGGCGAGGAGAGAGGTTTCGCAGACGAGCCCGACAACGTTGCTGGAAAGCGGAACGTTAATCCTTCGGACCTGGACGGACCTTGGCAAGGCTTGCTGGCGCAAGTGATTCAAACTATACTGCTCGGCAACGGAGAAATTGTGACGGAGCCCACCCGGCAGCAGAAGACGAACCCGACGGAACGAACTCTGCTAACGGAGTCGTCAACTGGAAATGAGCGACAGCGACGCGGAGATGAAGGTGAATGCACGCCAGGACTATTCTATGTTTACGGTAGGACTTTTAATTATGTAAATACCGTGGCTAATGTGAGCTGTATAGTGTGGCACAATATAACATTACTGGACATTGGAGTTCAACGGGGGATAGAAAGACTCTTTCGTGCAGTTTTTCAATACGACGCACTCGCACTTTCTCAAAGTGCCGACGTAGTTGGCGTCTTCCCGATTTCACTTGGCGGCTACATATTTAGTGGCGTGGGAGGAATATTTCCTCGCGACGAAGTGTCTTCCCCGTTATTTTAAATGTTCTTCATTTCAAATGTGCCTCGAGTTTGTGGTGTAATAGTTTTCTTGTGGTTAATTCAATGCATTACGCAGTTAAGAGCTCAATCCTTCATTTGTGGCGTAACAAAGTGCTGGTGATTCTTTTATTAGTTATTGAGTAATCAGTATCTTACGGCTTTCGGTCCCTGACCTGTGCTTCGTTATATTTTTGTTTTTTTACAGCGGGGCTATCGATATTGGTAATCATGTGTGTATGCAGCATTCTGATTTATCTGCGTTCCCTCTAATTGAAGTGTGTGTGTGTGTGATTAGACGGTGCTACGAGTTTCGTCTCATCGGGCGTCGACGAGGGCTTCACTGCGAGGCTCGTAATTTATGATCATTGTAGCGTCACGCGCCACTCTATATTCGGCATCCAGTTTTCCCGGAGTTTAGCCCCAAAAGGCTTCCCAGGACTCTAGCTTCGAGCGTCAAGCATCTTTCCCACGTCGCCTGGACTTTTCAATAGTTTCTCTTTTTTTGGAGTACGCATTGCCACTGAGTTAACCTCGCCTCAGTGCATGCGGCTCCCCTTCATCCTTTGATTATCGACGATCAAGCAATTCTCTCCCAGCGACGTTGGAAGCGGCTCTTCTCTTCCTGAACTTTTTACCAAATTCTCGATTTTGCTATAGACAATTGAATCGCTGATAGGACTGAACCTTCCTCTTCTCTTTATGGGAGCGGTTCTTATGATTCTGACAAGCCCAACTGACGACTGACGTTTCATCCCGTGCGAATCTTCTTCTCTGACGAGCCATCAGAGGAGGGACTCTTTTATTTTTCAACTTCCACTGCAAACTTAGGTTTATGTGAACTTTTAAACCAATTTTTGTATTGAAGCGCCACAGCTCGGCGAATCAATGCATAAGGAACTTTCTTTTTGACTTTATCTTTTTATTTTGAATAAAATATTTTTTTTTTCGTTCCGCATCTTTGTCTCTGTTTTACTCTGCTAAATCCACGTGACACTAATTGCCGAACATAGTGCGTTTTAACAAAAACGCTGCAATCATTTCAAACATCTTGTAATCCAATGAGCCACATTCTCGTCTCTATAGGCGGGGTGGAGGATTGATAAAACCGATTACCGTCTCTCTTCTGTGTTCGAAGAAGGGCAAAGATCATTTGCCAGTCAAATAATACTGACCGAAACATTTGATCCCTTAACCAAACGACAGGGATTTAAAGGTCGGTTGTTTCCTATAAGCCAGAGATCTCCATTATCAACACGAAACTCGCCTTTCCTGTTGTAAGAAAAGAATATGCTAGCTAAAGCAATGCTGGACTGAGATGAAGTTCAATGTCGAATAATACTATACATTTTTCCAGTCACTTGAATCTGATTGTGGCATAAGACGACGTTCATAGTGAGAGCTTCGAAGAAAGCAGCAAAAGTTGTATCTGTTTGCTTCCTTGTTTACATACCGGGTGATCCAAAAGTGTATTGCATTTTTTGGATCACCCGGTATATTCGATATGCCGACAAAATATTTCCAAGACTGTAAGTCTGAATGGTATCACTGAATTCAGATTCCCTCATTAAAGTGGGCCACGTTTGGATGCAGATAAAAAAAAATGTAAAGAAAAATTTCGCGGTTTCACTCGAAGCTCCCACTATGAACGCGGCTTAAGAAAGAAGAACGACATCTCTTTTGTGATTGGCGGATAGATAAGATCCATTTATCTAGAGATCAGTTTGTTCACTTAAAACCATCTGATTTGAATAAAAGAATGTACGAATAGAGGATTGGCCAGCTCGGTTTCCCGATCTCAACTCTTAAGAACATGAGAGATATCAGAACGTCGATCAAGAGCATGTGAGAGGCATTCAGAAGCAGTTCATCAATTGACTGAAGCTTTGGAAGAGGAGAGGTAAACCCGACCTGATATCAGACTTCACTAAAACTATGCTACGACCTCTAGCAAGCTTAGAATACGGCAAAGGGTATAACCACTATATTTAGACATACGTATTAGTTAAAGGAACTACTAGAACGGTTTATAACATATTCACTGAAAATAAGATGACGCATATCGTGGTTATGATCCTTAATCTGATTGGATAGAATAAGATTAAATTTTTATATGGCCTTCAAACGTTTAAGATAAGCTTTGTGGTGAATATACAAATCAGTCTTTACAAGATACGTCTTACAAGGGAATCCCTCGAACATGTATGTCACAGATTTCCATCAAATTGAAATATGTTACTCAATTGAAGCTACAATAGATGCTTGCAAAATAAGAGAGTGCGAAGTTTTGTTTCTTTCAAAATAAACCACGCAAACGAAAAAATTTGAGCACACAGTCATACAAGAACTCCATTCTGTGTATGTGTAAAGCGGTGTATCTGTATTAATGCGCTTAATGGAACTTCTTTCTTCCACTACTCACAGCAATAAGCAGGAATCCACTTCAGATGAAATAGACAGCAGCAGACGGCAATTGAATGGCTTCTCAAGTTTCTAAACAAAGTTAGTTTTTAAAAATAGATTATTACAATTAGCTAATTGCCTTCTAGTAAAAAACTGTGTATAGTAATTAATAACCATTTCCTTAATTTATTATTTCATTTTATTAAGTAATCCGGTAATCAAACACGGGACTGGCTTCATGTGCAACGTCGAGTAATACGTTGCGTTGGTGAGGGGGAATGTATCGCGGTGCTATATAATTTTAAATAAAAATAGTATTCATGGATGCCTACCTCATCTTATAAAATATTTCGAGACGATTAATTGTACAGCAAAATTAAGGTTTTATGCTTAATAACAGTGCTCCAACTGCAATTCTTTGGCGATCGCCGTTAGTAAGTTCGCTTCTCCTCTTTCCGCCATGTTTGTTGAACTCTGCGCACTTCCGGAGCGCTTCACTGCCGCGCAACGCTATCGCTTCCATGGTGTGCTTGCGCGCAAAAAAGGCTATGTGGGGTTCCCTTGTTAGTGCAGATTTATTTCGAATAAATCGATCAGAGTTTATTTTCATTTCATTCTATCAAAGGTCTTTTAGTTATGATTCACTATCATACACTGAAATCTGTTCGAAGGAGATCGAGAAAGTGTTCGGTAATCTTTAAATCATCGATATCATAGTTCAAAATTGATACCGATGACGTAAAGATTTACCGAATATTTTGTCGATATCCTTCGGTACTTGGAACCTTAATTTTCAACCCTTATCTCTTCTCAATTCGCTCTATTACCGTATTCTCTTAAGAAAAAGACCTTGTTGTATTCTTATGTATTCAATGTTCTTATAGTTGAAAAGGGGGGGGCCACTATTCTTACCGGTTAGGTTAGGGGGGACTTTTCTTATATTGATTACTGCTTTCGAAACTACTGTAGATGTTATATTCCTCTAAATCAGCAATTCCTAACTAGGGTTCCACGAAACCCTGGTGTGCTGCCATAAAATATTATTTTATACAAAGAAATATTTCCACACCCGTTATTTAAAGTCTAAAGCTAAAATTAAAATTAATCCATAAAACATTGCGTTTAATGTTTAATATAAATTAATAAGGATTCCAAATATATGTCACATGTCTAGAAGGGTTCCGCGTTAAAATAAAGTTGGTAACCGCTGCTATAAATTTTACTCCATAGTGACAACAATATTTTATTTTGTAGTCGCATTTTTGTATTAAATGAGAAAAGCTTAAGTATATGAGAAAATTTTCTGGATTTACTATACAGTTATTGAAATTGATTATCTCTTAACTTTCAACAACCTCAAATTCTTAATGAGTTCTTTTAAGATCATTAATTGAATTGAATAAATGTAGACATATACTAGCTATTGTTAACATAATACAATAATTCGAAAGCTGACTTTTTAAATATTATAAAATAATTCAGCTTACTTTTCCTTAGATTGTTGCCGGTATTCGCTCAGTTCGCTATTAAAAATATGAAAGGACGATGAGTTTATATGGCAATTTGTATTCTGAAAATGGCATATGGCATGATATCTTTCGTAAATATTTTTCCACCAAAAATACAAGTACAAAAAATAGGTTTCTGGATAATCAATAGACTTATTTGAATTAATTGAATATAAAAGATCTGAAATTGACAGGTTTACGTTTTTTTTTTGTTTTGCTGACGGTTATTAGGAAATGGAATAACAGGGGTGTTGATATAGATGTTATTGTATTAAATTTCCTCCTAGAACGGCTTTTTCCTTTCTTCATTACCGGGAGGGATCGTATTAAAAACGAGCATATTTAAGAGCATGAGCAAGAGATTGCAAAAGAAATTAATTCCAAAAACTTGCCGAAGTTCTCGCGCTGCAATTTGGATGGTCTAGGTAACAATGGCATCTCACATGTATGAATAGAATTTGACGTCTTATACCATAAAGCAAATTCTCTAACTTACAAGGACAAATAGGTTTTAACATGACAACAAAGAAGAAGATACTATACCATTATTTTTTGTAAAATATCGTCTTTTCCCTTGTTGTCTGGTTATACAATGTCCACAGTTTCCGGTACTTTCCCCGGTTTTAACTTTACTAAAATGTAGAATAAAAAAGTAAAGCTAAACATGGGGACAAGATACGCCAAAAGAATGACAATAAAACTTACATTATTCAGCTCTCAAACAATATTTTATTATAAAATATTATATTATATGCAAAACGCCATCAGTTATATTTTTAAGTCTTATATAGCGGAGACTTAAAAATATCACTTCTACGAAAGGCTCGGCAATGAATAAATTGAATACCAGTCCGACCTCTCTTCAACATTCAATACCAATTCCTGTTCCCTCGAGACAGATTCCTTCACCCTTTTTCCACCTCCTCCTTGTATAATTTCGGTCGCTAATTTATATCAGAACAAATAATTCGATAGCGTTGGTCCTAACGATATGACCTGACATCAGTTTGATTTCCTCATGTTCCTGGAGTTTATCCGTATCGTTCGAGCAGTTTTCGGCCTCGCTGTTCACCTGTACCACGTACACTGAAACTGTAGAAAAGCGCACATTCTGTTCACCAGTACGGAATACTTCCGTTTCAAACGACATATATCCAATATAGCATTTAAGAGTACAGTTTGGCGTTGATGGTTCGACTGTCTGAAACAAATTCGTAATAGAGTAACCCTTCAAAATTCCACCCTAAGCAGAGTATCATCTTGTGTCGAAGGCTCCACATTTGGCAACAAGATCAGGAAATTAATTCGGACTCAACCACTATTCGTCGCACGAAACAAATCTCTTAATGAAACGAACATCGCGCGGGAAAGTTTATTTAATCTTCTTTTCACATTCCCACTCGGCTGCTTGAACTAGCGTCATTTCATCAGGGATAACACAGCAGCCGCTGTTGACCTTGCCAAAGTCGTGAAGACGGCGAATGCTAGTCTGATATGTTCAGCTCGACTGATAAATTTCGGATGCTGGAGTTGGATTTCTGTCTGCACAGCCTCTGATTCGCGGCCTACCAGAGTTTGGTCATCGTCCAGAAACTTCAGCTGAGCAACATTTCTTTAACCTTCTGGTTTCCTGATGCTGCGGATCCTTCGCATGACAAATGTTTCGAGATGCTTCAGCAGCGTTACGGTCAAATTCAAACTTACAGAAGTTCCTTAATAGCCAGTTTAAGGTGTTCATCCTTTTGACGTCCAAATCACAAATAAAACTGTGAAAGGAAGGCTGTAATAAACTAAAAATATAGATAAAAATCTTGCCACTGTCGAACGCGGCTTGAACAATATTATGCACATGACATATTCACGAGAAATGTTTTGCATATGTGTTTATCTAAATACTAACTGATGTACCCGGCACTGCTCCGGCTGTTTGCTTGATGAAATTTTGCAATATCTGAATTTGAATATAAATAACACATGAAAAATCCTTAATAAAGTATATATTCACTTTGGAAACATTCTTTAAAATGCTCGCACTGGAATTTTTTATTCAATTGGAATCGCCCAGCAAAATTCGACATTGGATCCTTAACATTTTAGAATATCAAAGAAAGGCTATGAGTATTGAATTATTTCAGAGATGTATTGAAAGAGATGAGGAACTCTGTTTACAGCCTCGTCAGCATCCCTCATCAACGTGTTACCGTTTCAATAGAGTTGTATTCAGTCAGACAGCGTGGAATCATGTCCTGAATATGGTTGTTTATATTGACAGTATCAGTTTTAGCAGCAAGGATTGCCCTCTCACCAATCAGTTGAGATCTTTATAATTTTCTTATATGTTAGATAAACTTTATCTATAATTTCTCTAAAGGAAATTGCTACATTACAAAAATCATATGAGAAATAAATTTTCTCCAGTTATTAGCTCATTAGGGAAAGTACCTTCACCTTTTCAGCAAAAGCTTGAGCAGCTGCACGCTCTAGAAGTTGTATTCTCTTATTTGTTTAGAATAATTTCATATATCTCTCCAAAGATTTTAATAAAAAAAATAATAAAAATTTTTATTTATTAATTTATTTTTTATTTATTTATTTATTTATTACTTTTTATAACTAGCCACCTTAAAACGTGAATCATTAAGATTACATTGTTGCTTAGACTTAAGTTGGTCAGGTGACTTTTCAGTGCCGGGACCTGTCCTTTCAGTCGGCTCATACACGACCATACAAACACGACCAGCCGATTGTTGACTCAAACATGACGGGCTGATAATTCACACATGCAAGCAAACAAACAAACCAGTCTATTTCATATATTATTAATTTCTATGTTTTTGAGAGACTTATCTCCAGTTTTAGATTTTTTTCCATCATTGTGGTAGTATTACATAGCTGTGTGTTAAATTTCAACTTCATAACTTGCTTCCAAATTGCATTTTAAAACCGGACAAACATGCAAACAATTTCCTTTTGTATGTTTAGATTATAGAAGTTTTGACTCATCTTGTGTGATTCATTTTTAGTACTCCATTACTTCTACGTCACCATTTATTATAAGAAATTTTAAATTTCTGTTTTAATTTTTTGTGATATTCAAACTATTACTTTATTTTCATTCGATTTTTAAGGGAAATGATAACTATTCAAAGCTTAGGGGAAAAATTAAACCTGTCCAAAACTGAATGGTTGACTTGATATTACAGGTGGCTGCATATTAGCATTTTGTAGTCATCGATTTAATAGAAGCCTTTCTCTTGATGTACCTTTGACATTATATTATTCCTAGTAAACTATTATGTTAGCAGCAACGAAATGTTTTTCAATTTAAAATTAAAAGATATTTTATGTATGTTATAGCTAAAAATAATATAATCATACTTTGGAAATTTTATTTTACACATAATTATCCAAAAGATATTTGCTGTTTGTCTCTAGTTCTATCTCTTGCGGTAGAATAATCGATTGATTATTCGATTATTCTCATTGATGGGCATATACTTCAAAAGAACTTTCTGCATTTCTGATTTTATTGCAGGAAATTTACGTACACAGGAAATGAGTTAGAAGCATCTGTTTAATATTTTATTGGACTTTCTTTGACCCGAACTACAGCGAGTTGGCATAATCAGTAAGATGCTGAAGCATTTATAAGTCAATGGAAGACCATACGCTCACCAGTCATTCCCTTAGTTCTCGCAGATTTATTGGAAGAGGATCTCCCTGTCGGATATGTCGTTCCTACAAGTCCAAACATTCTCTATGGGAGTGAGATCTTGTTTCTGGGGCGGCCAGTGGGTCATCTTCGTTCTCGCTAAACCACTGTTTAACCAATCTTGCGCGATGAACAGTAGCATTGTCGGTCATATACAGCAAAAATGAACCAAAAACTGTGGAATGGAACAACCAAAAAGAAAGAGAACCTCTAATCCACAAGGTTACGTTATCTAGTTGACTTTTGTATTTAGTTTAGTTGACTTTTGTCTCTCATCTCTGAAGATGGCTACTTGATAGCCGAAATCCGTATCCAGTATTTCAAATCTCTTTGTGGATTAGAGGTTCCCTTCCTTTTGGGTCATATACAAGATAAAAATGCACTATTCTCGGCAATAATGTTCAGGTTTTGTGGAATACAATCGACCTTCCATAAATATCAAGGGCCAAGTTCCATGCCAGCACAACTACCAAGAATACCAAGGGACAAGTTCCATGAATAATCTAACCAAACCTAACCTAATTTTCATACCCTTACAATACCACCTGAATTGGATATCACTACATCAAGCTTCCCGAGACTCTATTCACATTAAAATAGAGTCAAATCTCCTATAATGCGATTCATTCGTATCGCGTTGTGGAAACCGCGTTATAAGAAACTTAGAATTAGTCAATAGAAGTCAAATAAAATTAGTTCTGCGTTATATGAATGCTGTATTATTATTATTATTATTATTATTATTATTATTATTATTATTATTATTATTATTTGAAGCATCCCATAGGGATAAAAGTGGATAAAAAACACCCAAAATAAAAAGTAATACTGCAAGTTCAATAAAAAGGTATCCAATATTTGAGCGGCATGATAAACGTGCTTTGTACATGTGGATAAATTACATTTAATAATATTTTGTCTAATTACATAGGGAAGATTATTCCAAATTATATAAGGAAAACGAGAACTCCTGTAATTTGGAATATTTCTATCCAACTCAAAGCGAAACATACGGGAAGACCTCATTTTAAGATCTATTACCAGCCATTTTGAAATATGGTAGGCAGGGTGAGTCATCGATTACAGCACGAGATAATTCAACCAATTTACCTTTAGTCAAAATGGTATCAACGTTAGGCAGCTTTATACTATTACAAAAACTAGTTACTGGTTGTACTCGAAGAAGTCGAAATTTGCTCCGCTCAGGAACTTGGCGACATCTGTTGGCAATTATTCGCCTTATATTTATATTCGTAAGGAACAAAACCATAGTGCGATTTACTCGTTACGACATCTGTTGACATATTTTTGCTGGAACCAGTTGTTTTTTCCCGTGGGAATAAGGCTTTTTCCCGCAGAAAAAAGTATCCTATATGTTGACTCAGGTACTGAATAATCTTCACAGCAAATTTCAACTAAATCCCTTCAGTAGTTTTGGCGCCAACCTCTAACACATATACAGAGATACAGACAAAAATCCTAAAACTACTGTTTGAGCTTCAGTATCGTTTATGCTGGGTGCCCACTTAGCGCGACGAGAGCGCGATTCTATCGCTTTGTGAAGCACGCATGCGCAGAGTGACGTCACGAGGGCGATTCTGTGGCGCGTCTAAAGGCGGAGACACACATGCACGGTTTACATCCGACTAGCTGTCGCATGCGACTCTGGAACGACTACTTCCGGTCTCAAATGGCCAGTCGTAGGAATCGTGCGACTAGTTTTTCAAACTTCAGCTCTGTCCGACTTTCACGCGACTTGTCGTTCACGATAACCAATCAGGTTGCGAGAGTATACACGATTAGCATCATGGGAAGCATCCACACGATTAGCATCACGGGAAGCATCCACACGATTAGCATCACGGGAAGAATATACACGATTTAGCATCACGATTAAAATTAACTTTGTTGGATTAATAATAAATTGTATTTTTGACGCGTAATCGAATCCATTTTGGCGGAAATGAATACAGTTTCCTGTGTGACAGCAGCGCTATCACGGACACAATTTGAGTTAAAATGCTTGTCGGTTGAAAGTCGTGCGCGCGGAAGTTGGAAATGTGTGTTTTTCTAGTCGCATGCACTCTGGTGTCGCTTCAAGTCGGATGAAAACCGTGCGCGTCAAAGTCGGATATGTGTGTTGGCACCTTTAGGCGATTGAAAAGCTCTGCATGCCAGAGCTTTTCGAGCTCGCGACTCCATCGCACCCAATCAGAAAACAGTTTCGAATCACGTGGCACATGCAATCATGGCAGCACCTACTTCGAGATGGTCGGATATCGCTACGGAAAATTTGATTGAAGATATCAAGTAATATGCAATTCTGTATGCAAGAAATATCCAATTCTGATTTTGGAAGCACGAAATCTTGAAGTGGGAAATGATCGCCTGGTGTTTGTTGCGCATGTGGGCACCGAGAAGCGAATTGATCGCCTGACGTTTGTTGCACATGTGGGCACCGAGAAGCGAATTGATCGCCTGGCGTTTGTTGCGCATGCGCGTATGACTCAAAGCGATAGAATCGCGCTATCGTCGCGCTAAGTGGGCACCCAGCATTATAATTCACGTAGCAATCACTTTTTCCAGTCGCTGCTATTTTATTATATATACAGATGACGACTTTTACAAAAGTCAGTCATATTCGAAAGGTATGGTATCAACATGATGGGGCTCCAGCCCATTCAGCGGCAGCTACTTGTGATCTTCTCGATGCAATGTTTCCAGGTCAGTGGATCGGCCGGGGTGGCCCAATTCATTGGCCTGCACGCTCACCAGATCTTTCCCCTAATGACTTCTTTTTGTGGGGTTACCTTAAGGATAATGTTTATGCCACTCAGCCAACTTCTATGCTGGATTTGCAACAGAGAATTCAGACTGCCTGCCAATCCGTTACATCTGATATGGTAATAAGAGTGATGGCATCTTTGAAACTACGTGCTCAGTTGTGCATTGGTGCTGAAGAGCATCATGTGGAACATACCCTTTAGAGTGTTACCAACATGATTCGCTTTGGTTTGGCCCAGTTGGCTTTTTTTAGTTTGAGATGGTTATTTACTTTTTTTAACTTTTTTGGGAACCGTTGGTCCGATTTGGATGATTTTTTTTGTTTTGTTTGTTTTTTTATGCTGAACAAGTTTGCAATTGGGTCTTTTTCTCTATCCCTTACGGTTTTTGAGATAAATTTTGAATGTGCCCTAATTTGCATATTTGGGATGACGAAAAGTGCACCATGGGATAGGCCACCCACAACTTCCTATTCATTGGATTCATCAAAATTGACATATTTGCTTCGGTTCAAAAAATAAAAGGGGGGGACAGACTTATGGACCACCCTGTATACTTTAAATATAGAGACAAATTATCAAGGAATTTAGAAAAACAAGATTCTCCTCTCTCTCAACTTCAAAAAAATTTTAAGTGAATATACCAATATTAAGTGTGAATATAGGAGGAATTGTGATCTGCATGAATTGAACCGCTCTAACCCACAATTTAGGCACTCGTTTTTTCTAATAGGATTTGTCATGCAAATTAAAATATTAAATGAAACCACTTGTACTCTTTTGAAAAGCATTTCATTTTAGCAGGTCTATTCAAATAGTTCCAGAACATTTTGAATTGTCGATAAATGGCTTAGTTTATGCATATTGTTTACTTATGTAAAGTGAGCTCCTGAATGTTCTGCGATTGTTTAATTTTCATAATGATTGATTTGCGCGCAATCCTGACTAAATATTTGAGCATGCATCAACTTGTTGCCAAGTTCATGCCTCGTCTGATGATCATGAAGAGCATCGAGCTGCATTGTGTCAAGATCTTCTCAACCAAGGCGAGGAGGATAAAGCTTCCAGCAGACTTTTTCCTCTTCCCCAAACTGAAGATAATGCTAAAAGGGGAGAGATTGAGGAGATCAAGAAAAATTTGCAATGGAAACTAAAAGTGAAGTTAAAAAAGGCATTTCAGGATTGTTAAGCATGGTTTGTTTCTATTTCAGGATTGTTTAAAAAGTGGAAACCGCTTTCCAAAATGGGACACGAGTATTTGTTTTGGAGGAGAGTACTTTGAAGGAGACAAAGACCATGAGTTGAATGAATTCTTAAAAAAAAAAAAAGTTCCGAAGCTTTTTGAACAGATATCATGTACTTAAAACTATGTTCAAATTCTTTTG
>JAHWFO010011434.1:29891-41970 GCA_023313115.1 Rhysida immarginata
TTTTTGAACAGATATCATGTACTTAAAACTATGTTCAAATTCTTTTGGAATTAATTTTTATTCTAAAACAAAACCAAGGAGTATTTCTTTGCAACTGAATATCATCACTGAAAATAGCTTGAATTTCCAATACCAAAGTAAATCACAAGGGAATTCATAAGTTGTTTTTTTTAAATTGCAAATGCTTCAAACCAAAGTTGAAAAAGGTTTTAGTTATAGCAATGGTTAACTTCAAGAAATATCACTATAATGGTGCAGATCTCCTGACCTAAATCCTATTGTGCAGATATGGGATGATGCAAAACGAAGATTAGGGGCTCTAAAACCAATCTCAACATCCTCGCTGAAGATGAAGCTACGAGAAGTTTGGTCTGGAATATAAAACGCAACATTGCAGAGACTTAATCAACTGAATGCCTAGACGAATTCAGTCAGTAATTGCAGCCAAGTGTGGCCCAACAAAATATTAGTTAATATCAAGTTCTGGTTTAGTTATTTTTTATTTTATGTTTTTTTATATTGGGAAAAAGCAATATTCCATTATTTTGTCACGGTGATTCCCTGATTCCATTATTCCACAAATAAAGTGCCAAGTTTACGAAGATAAAACATGTAATTACACTTACCAGTTGAAAGATACATTAATGCAAATTTTGAAATAACAAACGGTTTCATTGTAAGTTTAAACGTTTTGAGATATCAGTTCTAGAAGTTTTAACATAGTTGTGAAAATTGGAATACTCCATTATTCTGGCAAGCAGCTGTATGTGTAAAATGTAATGATGGCTTTATATTTTTTGGACAATTAAAAAACAAATTTTTCTTTAATTTCTTTGAAATTTGTTTATTTTTCTATGAAACATTGATAAATAAGCAGCCATCGATGGCATACTATTGTAATTAATTTTTGTAGTGAGGGCAACCGCGCGCACGGCTAGATTTTGCATGAACTTTTAGCGACACCGCTTGGAGTATCACGCTTGTTTGTGGCGAATTTATCTTGGACAGTTGGAAGCCGGGAATTGCGAGAGTACTTTTCTCAGTTCGGAATTATTAATTCAGCAATCGGGATATTTGATAAAAACAATGGCTGCAGTAAAGGCTATGATTTTCTGCAGATTGGTAATAGAGATGGTTTCAAGCAAAGATCCGCATGTGATAGAAGGAAATTTGGTGAGCCTTCAAACATCTACAGACCCTTCATCAAGTTGAAATGCATAGTTGCAACGCAATGTTTCCGAGAAATGATGATGATGATGATGATGATGATGATGATGATGATACGTAAAGAAACTAAAGCTCTTCCCCTTGCCATGTAAATGGAATGCCCGGTTCATGTAAATGGAAGGAAGTAAACCTGGCTGATTCGTTGCCTGAACTATGTTTGAGTGAGACTACAAGGCTACAGCAGGTTACAGCATTGCCGAGTTGGCGGATATGCATTTCACGAACGGTCAGGCAAATGCAGAATCACCTGATTGTCACCTTTCACTACCGGTGGATTGGTCGGGGTGGACCGCGTGCATGGCCTCCTCGATCTCCAGACTTGAACCCATTGGACTTTTGCAAAGACCACGTGTATGTGCAACGAGTGGATACTGTGGACGCCCTGCGCCGTCGCGTGGAGAACGCCTTTGAGAACATGCTGGTCTTTGCGAACGTTTGCGTGCCTCTTTGAGGAGAAGAGCTCAAGCATGCTGCTGTGTTAATATTGGACATTTTGAGCATTTGCTATGAGTTCAAGGTACACGAGACACTACCAAAGGTATGGGTTGTTGCTCCATTTGACAATAAAGTCATTCTTTTTCGGAAATGGTTCGTTGTTCGACCTATGTTCATAGAAGGTTTTTTGTTTCTTGCTAATGAATATGCATATCATTAAATTTACGACCACGACTTACGGAACACCTGTATATTCCACTTAAGTAATTTACAAAAGTATTTCTTTAGAATGATGTACACACAAACAATTATATTTGATTTTTTTATTTATTTACTACATTGCATTCACAAACACACTGTATACACTGTTAGCTGTTTATCTCCTTTGTTATCATATTTATGTAATTTTTTTATTATATACTTAAAGTTAAATTTTTCATTTCTCGCTAATGCTCCGTAATCTTTTTCCTTGGCTCCCAGATGCCTCTTATTCTTTGTAAGATAAAAGCCTGTCGTTAGGGCAAATCTAGAAAGACATTAGACATTGTTTATATTACTTAGTTTATATTACTTTAAAAAAAAAGATAGCATTACGATGTGCTATCCAAAAGTTCCTGAGACTTATGTGACGAGCTGAATGAATACAAAGTATAAACAAAAACCGCTAGTGAGTACTACATTTATGTAAAAAAATTTAAAACAGTCACGAAATTACCTTTTCAACATGCTGAGACTGTATACAATATTTCAGCGGATACTATCTGAGAAACCGATCATAAGAAAGACCGCAAAAGAGTTCGTGCCACAACTGCTAGATGGTTAGCAGATATAACATCTTCGGCAAGAGCTTGAAGATGACTAGGACTTTTCATCTAAGGTCGTCTCGGTGGCTAAGTTCGCTTTTTGGAATCTCATTCACCATGAACAAAGAAAGTCCAACAGAGCAAGAATTACATCAAATCCATGCTGATCTGTTCTTTAGATATTCTCAGATTATCCATAGGAAATTCGTATTTCCTGGTCAGACAGTGAATGAAGGACATAAGGAGAAAACGTCAGAATATAGGTGAACATAAACAGCTGGTTCTTCTGTCATGGCAATGCAAAGCCGTTTATCACTTTCATCATATAGCACTTTTTTAAGGAAAACAATATGGCTGTTGTTCATCATCCATACTCAGGCAATGCTAAACAGCCTAATCTAAAGAACTCCCATGATGTGTTCCGTCTCTGGTTGAGCACTGAGACTATTGTTCACATGTCTGTGGTGAATATGATCCGTGTATGGTGTAACTTAATTTACTGATGAATTTTGGGAACTTTTGGATAATACCTCGTATATCAATAAATTACTTTTGGTCACGGAACTTATTTACTTAAGAAATTAATAAATGAAAACTGGAGTTAATGCTCCAAGCCAGGCTGTCTCCAAGTGTCCTAAGACTACAAATGGTTTGGAAAGGAGGAATTTCCGACTGCCTAATGTGTTTGCGATAGCCTAATATTTTCCTTTTATTTTTTCCCAATAATGTCATTTATTTAATTGTTTTACTAAAGTTTGAATTTTTAAGTTTCTTCGTGCGCAGGTTTTACATAGCATAAACTGGCGCAATAAAATGAAAATGTAGAGACTATACAATGTAATTGTTAAAATTAAATTTAATCGGTACATAGAGGATCTCGTCGAACTATGAAAACAAATGGGCAGAAATAATTATTTCATTATGTTCGATTGATGAAAGAACCAGTGTAAGTGTTATATTTAAGCAAAAAAATGATTCTTTAAAATATATTAAGCCGTACATATTACTTTAAATAAGATGTACATTTTAAGAGGTATTTTGAAAACTTTGCATGGTGAAATTGAAAAACGACATTTATTTATTATTTTAAGAAATGGAGAATGCTTAGTCCAGTCAAACTATGACTGCAATGAAATACAAGATAATGATCTTCATTCAGATTAGCAAAAAATATTTTATCTGAAGCCATTTTTAAATTGAGAATCATTAAAGGTATCGCTTGATTTAAAGTGAATTATGTAAACTTTGTTATGACCTTGTAAAATGACCAAAACTAACCATGAATTGAGAAATAGTAGTAATGCTATCATTATCGTTTACTTCATTAAAATGGTAGTCGATTGAAATTTACCTTTTCCGTTTCCTTTTGCAATATTTGAAATCGCATTCTTATATTAAGATGTATGTTGTATCAACTTACTGTTTGTGTTTGGTTTGTGCAAAAATTGCTTTCAGCTAAAGTGGTACATTGTATATATACATAAAAGTTTTCCTAACGAATGCACTAATTCCTTATTAATAAAACATGAATATAACATAGTAGTAAAATTAAAAATAGTTTAGTTTTCTTGAACTTAAAATTAATTTATGAAGAACATATTTGCAATGAGAAAATCCTTTTTATATTATGTAACCTAGAATAGAATATATTTACCTCTTGGAAGCCGTCTAACATGCAATACATGAAAGAAACACCATGCTATTATAAAAAATAAAAGTAATAATGAGTTATATCTATATTTGTATGTATCAAAAAATTAAACTCCTATTTGTTATAAATTTATAATTTTATAATATTCTAATGTACGTATTTAAACCGGTTCTATTTAAGACAGTTCTATTATTGTAAAGGCATCTGTACAAACCAGCAACTTTTAAACTAGGAATCGTGCAACAGTTTTAATAAATTTGTCCAATTGAATTAGAAATTAGAGTCTAACAAATTATTTCATCAATTTTGTATTTAAAATATTTTTTGCACAATTTTTAGTCCAGAAACGATAACTGAATCCAATTGTGTCATGTGTGAAAACATTCGCGAGAAAGATCGAGACGAATTCGGAATTAGAGAATTGCTCAGTTTGACTGTGTCTGGTATATTTTCTTTGAGTGAGTATTACAACGCCGGAGTCCGTGGATTAGCTTTGTGATTTTCCTGAGTTTTTCTACCGATTGGACAAAACGAGTAGCTATAGCAAATGTGCATTTTTCTCAATGGGTTCATCCAGAGTAAGTTGCTCCACATTTGGATGCCTATGCTAATGTGCTTTATGATATGCTCCTGTATATTAATGTTTTACTGAGAGATATATTTATTCCTATATTCCTCACGCAGGAAGTGCAACGACGGGGCCACTTCACAATAAACCGTAGCTTATGCTTTGCCCCTATTTTGTTGATGAAAGTGTGGGTGTGAGACCGGCGAGTGATCGGCACAAGAAGTGCTACAAGAATTATTGCATCTTCCTCGTTTAGTGTCTCGGTATCATGTCTTGTGATCAGCATCCGTTTAAGTGCTACTAGAATTAACGCATACATTCAGTTTTGTATTTATACCCAATTGTCTTATATCTACATTCTTTGAAGTCAATTATAGTGCTTCGATTTCCAGTGCTCTACACGGCAAAATTATTTATTCGCCTGGTTTGCGCATATGTTAAGTTTCATTAGCAATATCTAATACCGTTGAGTTCTTTTTAGTTCCATGGTTTAAGTACCAGGTGATCAAGAGGGAGGTTTCGGTATTTTTATTGAAACGTGGAGTAATTATTTTAGTGAGTATTTTTATTATACAGTTGAGCGTAATTAGAGTAACATATTAACTATAAATCAGGCCTGTCAAACTCAGGAAATCAATTAAGTGACAGTTTCCTCTCGTTCACATTAATTTGCACACTGTTGTATGATAGTGGATGTACAAATTCTGTTGTATTTTGCGTCGAATGTATTTTGTATTAATACACTCTTCTATTAATAATAATTCATATATTTGACTAAGTTTTATAAAGTTTTAATCACTTTTAAGAACATAATTCATATTTCGAAGTGGGGAAAAATATTTAAACAACAAAGCTCAACATGCCGTTTGTTAAACTGCGATTGAACACAGATTCACTAGATTCTACGACTTCTCAGTGTGTGACAAACTATGCAGACTTTACCACACATACTGCGATTATCGAAAGCATCATCGTGAGACGCATCAGAAAGGGCACGTTGTTGATTCAAGACGATTCAATGCAGCAGTGTCTTTGTTGTGTCAAACAAGCATGCCTCGAAATGAGCCTTGTCGGTGATAGAGCAACATAAAAATATTGCCTAAAAGTTGCATAATGATCAGGATTGCTATGTATTTCTAGAAATAAAAGCTAGGACATTCCGCGACAGAAACTATACAGAAAATCCGTATGAAGATTCGACACTGATCCGTGCTATTGTCTTGCAAGCAGGGAATCCATTGAGGGTAGAGAACGTCTAATGACGATCCGAACCAATGGAACAATCTGTGAATAATCCAGATGCTTTGCGATTATTGCCATACAATGTATTTCGATTATAGCTGTGCATAACAGGAAAGTCTTAGGCCTTACTGACTGTAGTGATATGTCTAAATTTTTCGAGGGGAAAAGCTAAATTAAACGAGAGCGCTAGAACTAAAATTACCTTATTGTTTTTGCATTTTTCGAAGGATTCCATCACCTGATCATGGTACTGCAAAATAATATACATATTAGAGTATTAAAACCCAGTTACCTATTAGAAATAATGTAATCAAATTTATTGGATCGTTAATATTGCTTATCATAAATAATTACATGCGAGTTTCATGATTATATTTAAATGTTAAAAAAAATTATGAAATTTTCAGATTTTCAGTTATCATAAATTGTAACAATGAGTAAGGTCGGAATGAGTATTTTATATTGTCATTATTCATCCTTGAGTATTGTTTGTAAATATTACCACAGTCTAAATAAGAGCAGTCGCCTCACTCAACCATGACCGCCGAGAGAGAGAGTAATTGTTACGTCTCAACACGACTCAACACCTCCTATGGTCTATCCACCTTTAGCTTGCGCGAAATGAATGGCCGTTTCTATTGTTGTACATTGTTACAGAAAAATTAAACAATTAACATATCCATCACATTTCGCGCAAACTGAGGCTGGATGGACTATAGAAAGAAAACCTCCAACTGAAAGGTCATTCATTGTTACATCATCATATTTCGACCGTAGCCCACGTGAAAGACAGGCCCTGGCCAACACCTCCTATAGAGAAGGCCTGCGGACAAAAGGTGTATACATTGTTACATCATCATCAAGCGGCTATTGTTATCGTATTTCTACCAATAATAAGCCCTAAATTTGGCCGCTTGATGGTGATGTAACAATGCATACACCTTTGGTCCGCAGGCCTTCTCTCTAGGAGGTTACCCCCTGGCGCGGAACAGTCACCTGACTATCTTAGTCCGAATATCAATGCAACCTTCATTTCTAAGATGATCAGGTGACTTTTCCGCTCCAGGGCCTGTCTTTCTCGTGGGCTACGATTTCGACCCGTAGCGAAGCAACACCACCTAAAGACAAGGTCTGGGCGCTGAAATTTCATTTCATTGTTACATCACCTCAGTAGGGAAAATTTAGGGCTTATTTTTGGTGAAATTACGGTTAACAATTCCCTACTGAGGTGATGTAACAATATAATGACGTTTCAGCGCCCAGGCCTTTTCTCTCGGTGGTCACGGTTGAGCGAAGCCGACCAACACCTCCTAGACAGAAGGCCTGCGCACAGAAATGTCATGCCGAGGCCAACGACAGACAGGCCAGGGCACTCAAAAGTCACATGATCATAGGGGTCCGGCCAACAATTCATCCTTCATTGTCTCCATCTTGAATTTTAACAATCAGTAATTTTTCGCTTGTTGGAAACAATGAAGGATGGATTGTTGCCCGGACCCCGATGATCATGTGACTTTTGAGTGCCCTGGCCCAACACCACCTAAAGAGAAGGCCTGCGCACAGAAATTTCATACATTGTTACATCATCCTACCTAGTCATAATTAGGGGCTTGTTATTGGTAGAAATGCGATTAAAGATGACTACTTATGACGTTTTAACAATGCATGACGTTTCCGCGCTCAGGCCTTGTCTTTAGGTGGTGTTGCCTGGCCTGTCTCTCGTTGGCCTCGTGTCATGCATTGTTACATCACATTAAAGCGGCTATTGTTAATCGTGTTTCTACCAATAATAAGCTTTAAATTTGGCCGTTTGATGATGATGTAACAATGTATATAGTTTTTGTGCGCAGGCCTTGTCTTTAGGTGGCGTTGAGCCGACGCGATCTAAAGCCGTGGCACTGGTTTTGTGATATCTTGCAAACAGATGGATTTTGTGACGTCATGTGAAAAGAAATTTAAAAACAAAATAAGGATATTTAAAATTTAAAATAAAATGATTTATTAAAAAAGTAAATGACCCATGTTTGGCATTAATGCATTTTATTATATTTATTTATCTAAAATACAAAATTCATAATTCAAAATATCCCATCGGCTCGAGGCCAACGAGAGACAGGCCAGGGCACTCAAAAGTCACATGATCATCGGGATCCGGCCAACAATTCATCCTTCATTGTTGCCCGGACCCCGATAATCATGTGACTTTTGAGTGCCCTGGCCCAACACCTCCTAGAAAGAAAGCCTCACAACTGAAAAGTCATACATTGTTACATCATCATAAGTCGACCAAATTTAGGGCTTACTATTGGTAGAAATACGATCAACAATGATCGAATTATGATGATGTAACATAATTATGTGACGTTTCAGTTGTGAGGCTTTCTTACTAGGAGGTGTTGCCTGGCCCGTCTCTCGTTGGCCTCGCATCGGCTCGAGGCTAACGAGAAATACAGGCTCCGGCACTGAAGAGTCACCTGACCAAGATAGGTCTATTAACAATCCAACCTTCATTGTTTCCAACAAAGGAAAAAACATTGATTGTTAATAGACCCATCTTGGTCAGGTGACATTTCAGTGCCGGAGCCTGTCCTTCTCGTTAGCCTCGGCATCGGCTCGTAGCCCACGAGAAAGACAGGCCGGGGCACTTAAAAAGTCACATGACCAAAGTAGATCGAGCAACAATCCGCTCTTCATTGTTTCCATCTTGGATTTCAATAATCAGCGTTTTTTCGTTTGTTGGAAACAATGAAGATTGGATTGTTGCTAGATCTACTTTGGTCATGTGACGTTTTAGTGCCCCGGCCTGTCTCTTTCGTAGGCTACGATCGGCTCGTAGCCAACGAGAAAGACAGGCCCCGGCGCGGAAAATTCACCTGACCATACTAGTCCGGGTAACAATGTAACATTCATTGTTTCCATCTTGGATTTTAACAATCAATATTTTTTCTTTTGTTGGAAACAATGAATGTTGGATTGTTGGCCGGACTACTATGGTCAGGTGACTTTTCCGCGCCAGGGCCTGTCTTTCTCGTTGGCTACGCGATTGGCTTTGGTGACGTTTCAACAATAGAAATGACGTAGTGCTATGGCTTGTATCAACAATAGAAATGACGTAGTGCAAATTCAGGGCTTATTATTGGTAGAAATACGAATAGTAATGCACTACTCGAAGCCAACGAAAAAGACAGGCCTCGAAGCGGAAAAGTCACCTGACCATCTGGGTCCGAACAACAATCCAACCTTCATTGTTTCCAACAATCGGAAAAACACTCATTGTTTACATCCAAGATGGAGACAATGAAGATTGCATTGTTGTTCGGACCCAGATGATCAGGTGACTTTTTCGCTTCGAGGCCTGTCTTTCTCGTTGGCCTCGTGCACTACTATGATGACGTAACAATGTATGACGTTTCCGTGCAGAAGCTTTCTCTTTAGGAGGTGTTTTTTGTATAGATCTCGTCGGCTTCGCCCGTAGCCAACGAGAAACATAGGCCTGGGCTTGATGCTGATGTAACAATGTATACACTTTTTGTCCGCAGGCTTTCTCTCTAGGAGGTGTTGCTTCTACCAATACCTCCTAGAAAGAAAGCTTGTGCACTGAAATTTAATACGTTATTACATGGTCATAAGAAGTCATAATTTAGGGCTTATTATTGGTAGAAATACGATTAACAACGCCTTTTTATGATAATGCAACAATGTATGAATTTTCAGTGCACAGGCTTTCTTTCTAGGAGGTGTTGCCTCTACTCAAAGCCTGAGCGCGAAAACGTCATACATTGTTACGTCATCATGCGGAGTCATAATTTAGGGCTTATTACTGGTAGAAATACGATTAAACATGACTCTGTATAATGATGTAACAACGTATAACGTTTCCGTGCTCAGGCTTTGAGTAGAGGTGGTGTTGATATCCTCCACGGTTAGTCATCGAGCTCCATTTTAACTCCAAAATGAAGCTAAAGTTTTGGAGTAAACTAATCGAACACTCATTGGTCTAAAGTCAAAAGAGAAAGCCAATAAAAAAAAAGAAAAATAGACGGTGGAATAAACGCGGGTCACCGTTAGAGAAATTAAAAAGAGACAGAAGAGGTTATGGTTTGATCGAGAAAGAATGAAGGAAGCAAAGAGAACCGGTCAGAGATAGAAAGAAGTCTGAGGAAAGGCTGGATCGGGGATGGTCAAAGATAAGGTCCTAGGACCACAAAAAGGCAGCTCTGCAGCAATCGTGCGTTCAGCAGGAAAGTACCGTGAGCGACAGCCGGACATTCAGGAGGATGTCGTACACACGGTGTTTTACGATACAGGAAGACAGCGTACAAGTTGTCGTGTTTTTTTTTGTAGCTTCGCCAGCGAATCCGGGCGTATGTCATCTACACGAGGAGATTGCAGGTAACGGGGGGGGGGTCCTAAGTCACGTGGCCATAGGGCTCCTTAAGCCTTGCTTTCCAGAAATCGTTTAGGTGTTAAGCATAAACTGATATATGAAACTCTTCTTAAAATTAAGCTATTCAATTAAGGTTTAAAGTAATAAGCGTATTAACTGTCTACGCCTATATTCTTGATACGGTTATTAATAGGTCCCACTACTGCTACTCTTACTTGTCTGTGGAAGGACATATCGGTAACCTCTCGTGTTCATAGTGTGCAAGTGTACCCTCCATTGGATAAGGAAGCCACGACACAGAAGGGCACCATTATCAATATTTAAATCCATTTAAGAATTGCATAACGCATTCCAGAAATAATCGAGTGGAGCCTACCATTATTTAATATTTATTGTTTTATGTAAAGAGAAAAACGTAACAAGAAGACTGTCTTTTTGTGGCAAGCCACTCAAGTGTAACTGATTTAAATATTTCATTCATCCTTATTTAATCGAAAGCATTGCAAGAATAATTAAAGTTAATTTCACATTTACTCTGCCCGTTTTGTTCCCATTCTATTCACTCTTCTGATAGGGACTATTCATTTATACGTGATACAATGACTGTTTCAGTTATTAGGCTTTCTTTCTAGGAGGTGTTGTGTTTCCTCACTCTTATAGCTTCCATCGTTGTAAACTTAACAATGGACACACACTCTCCATCTAGGTGTCTGCCGGAGACTTCCACTAATCCCCATATGCTCTCTAGTTTACAAGGACTAATGATTGTGGTTGCTCAAAGGACTAAGTTACGAGTTCTATTAACTCCCCCCCCCCCTTTCCAACATTAAAAATTAAAAATATTAGGGGAGGTGAGAGCACGCTAATGATGCTTGAATTAAGTATTTATCAAAGCGCCATCCTTCTATTACAGTCATTAACAACAGTTTCTATAGTTATACAATGGCTTTGGTAAAATATGGAAATTATGCAACTTGAAACCACATAGTGGGCATTTTCGGGCAAACTTCTGCGGATAATTTAGAGTTACAAGCTACAATATAAACTAATCCAAGCATGTGCTTTTAAGAGCTGTTTTGGAGACACGGTGAGGTTCAATACAGGATGGCAATAAAATTTTGGATTTTCAGGATAGCTTTCAAAAAATAATGCACCACAATTTATTCCTACGACACGAACAGAGCTACGAGGCATAAATTTCCAGGACTCCTAGTTTGAACCTTCTGCCTTTGTTGTGCGAATTTGCAAGCTCCGCCGCCAGTGGCAACGCGGTAGCAAGTGTTAAAAATGGCGGATGTCAGCTGTCCCGTTACAAGCTTGGCACTGGTCGGAATTCCAATTGTTTGGCCATTTAAAAAATACGCTCCATGGAATCCAATTAGAGTGCGATGACGATATTTGGTGCGCTGTGAAAAAGTTGTTGCGTTCGCAGGACTAAGTATGGTACCGAGGGAGGGAATACACACACTTGCGGACTGTTAGCATAAAGCCAAAGAAACGGAGGGAGACTTCTTTGAAAAATAGGCAATAAAACTGACAGTTGTAGCAATGCGATGCCTGAGTTGCAAAGTTGTATGTTCCATATTTTCAAAGAAATAAATTGTCGTGTTTTACTTGTTGAACTCTCCTGTAGTATTTTTAAAGCACACAGTATTTTATACTTAAGAATATGAAATTCAATTACACGTACCTCAATATGCAGTGATATATTTTATTTAAAGGTTAATCGTTTAGGTATTTAAGTTTATAAAAAATAATTGGGTTAA
>JAHWFO010011439.1:0-12267 GCA_023313115.1 Rhysida immarginata
AGAAAGAACGAATAATTGTATAACAGATAAAAGATATACCCTTCGGTAAAAAAATTACGCAATCTATAAAAATGACCAAACGTTTTAGATGAATGATTAATTAAAAACTGAATAAGATTATTCAAAGAACTTGAGTCATCATATCTAATGTCAAGGTCCTAAATGATTTGGTACATTTGAGGGGAGTATTAATAAAGTTAGAATAGCTGATAGGAAGATCTTTTTTAAAAATATACATATAAATGGTTTTATCTATATTAATTTATAGATGATTCCGTTTATAGACCATGTTTCGAGGTTATATACTTGATGTTGTAAAACAATGCAATCAGCTGAAGATTTAATTTTGTTTGATATTTTAATATCGTCAGCGTACACCAAAAAAAGAACATTATTTGTGTCAACGTAGAGGCCAATATCAATCAAATAAAGAATAAACAATAAAGGTCCCGGAGGAGATCCGTGAGGAATGCCACTAGGGGCACTCATAATTTTGGACACCTGGTTAGGGATACGAACCCTAAAAGAAAGAGTAGATAAAATATGATGTAATAGATTAGTTGCAACTTTGTTTACACCCAAATAATTGAGTTTGGAAATTAACCTAGAATGATTTATTGAATCGAACGCCTTGGAATAATCTACATATACAACATCCAACAGCTACGTGTGTAAAATGTAGCAAAAGATTTGACACAGCAGAGTGACCGTTCACAAAACCTTGTTGCCAAACGGGAAGTATCGGACCAAAGTAATCATAGATGTCCCTAGCCAAAAAATGCGTCAAGCAGTTTGGCAGGAAAAGCCATCAAAGTAATTGGTCAAAAATGTTCCATCGTTATACTATCTTTAGATTTCGGAATCGGGACACAAAATATTAGTTTCCAAGGATCAGGAGAGATACTAATTGAAATAATTTCATTAAAAATATAACTAAGATGTGAGGCAAGCAAGGCAATACAACCTTTTTAAATAAAGCCTGGAATTCCGAAAACATCAGGACTTTTAGAACATTTGACATTTTTCGCTATAGAAATAATTTCTAGAGGGCTAATTATTGAGAAGTTGAACTTAGTAAAAATGTGGGAGACAAACTTTTCAAGAGAGTCAATTTCATCAAAAGAAAAAACAGTTTCAACATTATTTGAATTTGTATTTTGAAAATGAGAAGCCCCAAAAGACTTCTCAAAAGGAGTCTTTAAAAAACTTAAAGACTCAAAATCATTAGACTTAAAACGCCCCAGAAGTTTATTAGCCACCCACCAGAAATCTTTAGGGTTATAATTGAGATTAATTTCAAGTCATGAGAAGTATCGTTTTACATTTATCGTTTATAATAATAATAATAATAATAATAATAATAATAATAATAATAATAATAATAATAAAAATAATAATGTAAAAACAACGGGGAGAATCCTACCAGATAAAGCAAAGGGAGAGGTCCTGTGTTGCCCCCAACAGACCGAAGACCAAAACAGGGTTAGTGAGTAAAACATGTAACAAAAATAAAAAAATTATTAATAATAATGAAAAGATGAGACCAAAAATTTGAAGAAAAAAAAACAACAAATAAAATAAGAGAAAAAAAAAGAAAAGAAAATTAATCAAACACGGGCAATGTTTTGTCCTTATACTCAATTAAATTAATTTCTTTAAAATTGGCTGAGAAATTGATTAATAGTTTCTCATGTGGATCGAGACAGTTAAGGCAAGTTCTCCATTTAAATAAGTGTTTAAAATTGAAACCGGAATGGCAGTTTTTATATTCATTCACCCTCAGATCAGCTACGATCTCAGGCGTGCAAATCTTATCGAAAAAAAGTTTAGCTAGAATATTAAAAAGGCCTATGCTAATAATATTCTTAATATCAATTAAATTACTATTTCGCTTAGCGTCGAAGACTTTAAACCTAATTTTAAGAAATTTGGCGAAGCTTTTAAATTTGCTTTGAATCATTGAAGCGTTTAAATTTGCTTTGAATCACTGCATATTGCCGCCACACCACACCCAAGCACAATAGAGAAGTTTAGGTATGACAAAAGCTTTATAGAGAAGAATAATAACTTTTATATCATGACAGAAAGCAGTCAGACGTTTGAGTATACCCAGACGTCGAGAGATGTCACACCTTAACGTCTCAATATGAGCCAAGAAAGAGCAGTTGGTAGAAAATAGAACTCCAAGGTCTTTGACACTATCATTCCTAATTAGTGGTCCATCAATAGTATGATATTCAAAAATAAAAGGAGCTTTCTTGCGATTGAAAGATAAGAAAAAGATTTCTTGACGTTGAGAACAAGGCCATTGCTACCAGCCCATTGGGAGACAGCAAACAGTGAGCTTTGTATACCTACGCAATCAGCCCAGCTATGAAGAATATAAAACAACTTAAGATTGTCGGCGTAGATCAACACCCCAATATGAAATTTTTCCAAGGCCTGCTGTAAAAATATTAAATAGCAGGGTCCCAAGGGAGAACCCTGTGGGACTCCACTTCCAATCGCATACCCAGGATGAACAGGGTCTCGAGCTGTTATCTGAAGCTGCGGCCAATGAGCATAGAAGAAAACCACTTTATAATCATGTTGGGGAGCTGAAGATGGTATACTTTGCTGAGCAGGAGCTTGGTGTTCACACAATCAAACGCCTTAGAAAAGTCAAGATAGAGTACATCCACTTGGCCTCTACAATTAAGCTGTTTTGTGATGAAATGCAGAAGAGCTGCCAAGTTGGTTTGGGTAGAATACGACGGTCGGAAGCCGTGCTGTGCCGATGGCAGATAAGGATCAATAAACGTAGTGATCCGCATAAGAAGGATAGTATCCAACAGTTTAGCAGGAAAAGGGATAAGTGTAATCGGTCTGAATAAAGTATTAACATTAGATTCCCCTTTTTTGGGAATTGGTTGAATAACAACACTTTTCCAGCCGTCAGGATAAACTCCGCGTTCCAAAGAGGTATTAAACAGAGAGTAACAGGCTCAATCAATGCTGAAATGCATCCTTTGAAAATAAAATCGGGAATGCCAGTAATAATACAGGCCTTTGAAGCTGATATGCTTTTGGATTTTTCTAGTATAATATTGAAAGAAAGGGGCTGCCAAACAAAAGGTGCGGTAATTTTTTCCAGCAAGCCTGCAATAGAGGTTCATTTGCCATCAACTCTGCAGTGTTGTTCATAGTATCTGCAATTTGGCCAGTGATATCATTTAGTTTGTCAACATCGATATATACAGAGTTCTTCACATTAGAATTCAGATGTTTGCGAATAGTGCCCCAAAAGCTAGTCGGATTAGACCTTGCTGAAGAACCTAAAGAGTTGAAATAATCTGTGCGTTCAGAGTGCCAACTGAGTTTAAAGTCTCTTCTGGCATTAGAAAATCTGATGCAATCGTCGCAAGATTTAGACGCTTTATATATTTTGTGAAGAGCGTTTTATCAGTTTCCAAAGATGAACAGTATGGTCAGATACCCATATAGGAAATAATTTTTTGTTACTAATGTAAAAAGCTGATTCGCTCTTATGTTCTTTAAGATTGGTTGAAGGGATGAAATATAATATGCAGTCCTAATAACGTCGATAATACCCAACCAGTTAAAATTAGTATCCGAACTAGCCAGGATGTCTGTCCATTGAAAATCACTCAGGTATCAGAAAAGTCCTGAGTAATCACCTTTATTGAGAAGTAAGTGCGAATTCCGAACGCTTCTATTACACGCAAATGCGGAATTTAGCGTTGTCAATAATGGTGGATGAAAAGCATCAGGAGGAACTAAAGCAAACGGCGAGCTGGTGACCAAAACTGGTGACCTGTAAGCTGTCATTGGGCATTTCTAGCCTGTTGCTTGCAATAAATAAATAATAAATAAATAAATAAATAAATAAAAACATCAAAATTTGTAAAAATTTTGTCAATAATAATAATTCAATTTCAATTCAATTCAGTTTATTAGTTCAAACAGCCGAAGCCAAAAAAGAACAACATATATAAAAACAAACAAACTTAAAGAAACAATGTAGAAAAAAAATATCAGTTGAAAATATCAAAAGAATCCTGCAATCTATTGTAGGTGAGCTGAATTCGAAAAAGTGGGGATCTTCGAGCATGTACTTTCTTCATAAGAGTTGGATGGAGATGCATCAGTGTTTCTCGAGAAGAGGGCTGAGGTACTCGTAGACGAATTTTTGAAATAATATCAACATCAACTGGTCCGGAAATGATTTTTCTTAAGATGGTCAAGTCATATTGATCACGTTTCTTGGTGAGAGATGATAATACTGTTTGTATGATTAAGTAATCTCAATAAGATTGATTGAACTTTATCGAGAGAATATGCCTGTTGTTGGGTGCATCCATTCTAGATCGTACTACAGTACATTAATATTGGTAAAACTAGAGAGGTATATAGCTGAAGAAAAGTATTCTTCTGAGTGAAGCTAGCACTATTTCGAAGAATAGACCCGAGGGCCTTTAGTGCTTTTTGTTTAACATGAACAATTTGATCATGAAAAGTGAGTTTTTGGTCAAATATCACACCCAAGTCTCTAACAGTAGTTTTTTTTTAAGATGGAGTGTTGATCAATATTGTAATAATAAGTAATTGGATAACGTTTGTGCACCTAAAACATTTGGAGTAATTAAGAGTCAAATGGTTTTTAGAAGACCACTTGACCAATTCTTGGATAGCATTCTGTAAGATAAGTGTATCTGACAAATCAACAATCTTTTTATAAATTTATGTATCGTCCGTATACATGAGTACGTTTACTCCATGGAGGGCTTGTGGTAGATCGGATGTGAAGACGTTAAATAGAAGAGGCCTGAGTACAGAACTCTAAGGTACACCAGTAACAAGTGAGAAAGGATGAGATTTACCTGTTCCAATAACGACATAAGCTTTACGTTCAGTAAGATAAGAGTTAATTAGGTTATGGAGATTGTCTCTAAGCCCAAAATATTGCAATTTCTTACTTAGCAGATTGGGGTCTACCATATGAAAGGCCTTACTATAGTCGAAATAGAAAACATCGATTTGACTCGTCTCTTCGTATGCTGAGTAAAGGTCTTCCGTTAAAATTAAAAGATTAGTCTCAACTGATCGTCCAGGGAGGAAAGCATGTTGGGTAGCAGGAAGAGGAGATCTAAAATGAGAAACAAGATATTTACGCAGGATGAAGTCAAAAACTTTGGAATTACAGGGGAGAGCAGATATTGGTCTATAATTTTTCATCAGGTCTGAACGCCCAGCTTTAGGAATAGGTGTAACCCTGGCTATCTTCCAGATAGACGGATATATGCCGGTGGAAAGGCTCAAGTTAAAAATATAATGCCGTACAGGAATAAGTAGTTCATAGTGAAGCACACCTATTTACAAATCAATTCTCTAAACATATGAATACCTAATAAATATGTGTGTATCTGATGTAGATTCAGAATTCCAGATCTCGCAAACAAAGCTGTTGGAGAACCTTGTGCATAAGGGAGATTATAAGTAATTCTAATATATCTTCTTTGCAATTTTGACAGGGTCTTATTCAAAACTGATGTTCGGTCTCCCCAACAAATATTTGCGTATAAAAAATATGGATATACAAAAGCATAATATAAAGCAATACAAACTTTGGTTGTTAAACAATTCCTACATCTTCTAACAATACCGACAATGGGTGAAACCTTTTTCAGATCATATTGTATATGTCTTGACCATCTTAAATTTTCGGTTAACCATAAGCCCACCACATTTAATTCACTTTTTCTATTCAACTTATGATTGTTCAGAGTTAGCTTAAAATTTTCAAACAAGTTGTGATCATGCTTCTTTATTAGTTGGAAGATCATGAAAACAGACTTATCAACATTTAACACTAGTTTATTATTTATCAACCATTCTTCGACATTCTTTAAAAAACAATTAGCTTTTAGCTGCAGGTCTACGATATTCTTAGACTTAAACAGAAGACTAACATCATCAGCATAAATTACCAGTAACTCATTATTATAGGTCAGATCAAACAGATCATTCATAAATAAAATAAAAAGTGTTGCAGACAATGCTGATCCCTGAGGGATACCAATCGCCAAAGGAATGGCTGAAACCAACCTACCATTAATCGAAACAAAATTTTTCCTATTGTCTAGAAAAGAGGTTAACAACTGCAGAATTGTGCCCCTAAGTCCATAAGAAGTACGTCTGCATAGCAAAAGATCGTGTCGAACACTGTCAAATGCTTTCTGCATATCTAAAGATATTAAAATTGTTGCCATAAATTTATCTAATGCTTCCGAAACCTAATCTTTAATTTTTAAGCATAAGTCAACCGTTCCCTTGCCATTTTGATAAGCAAATTGGTTACTGTTAATCAGTTCCTTTTTGCTCAGAAATAGCAAAACTCTACCATTTAATAATTTTTCAAAGAGACGTGAGAAAAACAGGCAATATAGTGATAGGTCTAAAATATTTTGGATTTGCCTTATTACCATTCTTATTTTACCTAGTTTCCAACGTGAGGGAAAGATTCCACTGTTTATACACAAATTATAAATAATTGACAGAGGCAACAGAATCAAATCAGCGATTTCAATGATTACTTTCATAGAAATATTATCAATTCCACAATGCCGTGTTTACATTCGTTTTCTTTATATAATTCAAAATTTCACGACAAGTAAAATACTCGCAGAAAAACGTAGAACCACAATAATAAAATGTGGATTTTGAAGTATTATATATTTAATATTATGAGAGATAAGTCTCGTAGTTTCATTCAGATTTGGTAGTATACAAGTCTCTTTTATGTAAATGGAGATACATCCTCCTCTTTGGTGAGGTCTAGACACAGAAAATGATATAAAACCGGGGATCTCAATTTCCTAATTGTGCCATATTTCAGTCATACTTAAAATATTAAATTGATGAAAATGTTCCTCAATGAAATTATCGATTCGATCAAGATTCGCATAAATACTCCTTACATTCAATACGATTATCGAAAAATCACAATTAACTTCATTAATATTAGTAATTATAGATCATTTAAATTTTGCTTATATCCTTTTCATATTTAATTCCTATCACCTTACTTTTATCATCGAATCTTACAAAAAATTTTTAAATTCTTGACCCAGACATATTTATAACCTTTTTCCTTACCCTTTAAGCGTGATTTCTTGAATAACTCCCAATAGAATTGCGATAAGAATTCATTTATATAAACTTTGTATGGCTCATTACAAATAGCTAGATCTTTAGTAGTTAAAATTTTCATATTTTTTTTCTTCGCCTGAATAATCTTCTCTTTTAGTTCTCTATCTTTCAATTTAATAATTATTGGTCTAATAGCCTTCGTGTTTTTACTAAATTTACCTAAACGAGTAATTGATTCTACTACAGATTCATCACGCTTTATATTTAACATGTCAATTATATTATTGAAGTAAACGTTCAAATTTTCATTTTGTCTTTCGGGAATACCATTAACAACCATAGACGCATCACATTTATTTTGTTCTTGAACTTGGTGTTTCATTTCCATTTCTTCTAATTTTTTAAATATCCTTTGATTCTCAATCTTCACTCCTTTCAGTTCTGTGTTACAACTTTCATATTTCTCGTTAATCTTCTTTATTTTCTTCTCATAATCATCAAATTTATTGTTAATAAAATTAATCGAATTTTTGATAGATTCAATGCCTGACTTCAGTTCATTTAAATTGGCAACTTCAACTAGCAACAGTGTCAGTTTATTCTTTATCCATTCTTGATCATTTTTTTCTGATGCCATAACACTTGGCGATTTATCAGGATCATCACAATTAATAAAAAGTTTCCTCATACCTTTTTCCAAGGGTGGAACAGTCTGATGAATTGGAGTATCCTCATGACGGCTTAATTTATCAGCAATATTACATGACTTGCACTTCCATTTCTTGCCTTGCTCATATAAATAATCTACATCCGTCTCTTGTAATCCTGAACATCATAGGTGAAACAATTTTTGGCAAAGACCTTCACATAGAAGGCTTAATTCACCTTGCAGGATCCACATTTCCGACTTGCCATACTCTCATGTAGAATTACAAACAGAATTTGTATTGCAGTCTTCTCGTTTATAAAACATTTTTTATACTGAGCTCAGCCTCAGATAAATAGGTAATATCCTTCCATTAAATCCAATCAAATCAGTTGAATTCTCTTGCTCCCAAGGATGAAATTTACACAGAGCTCATTTCTCCAAGTCTATTCACTCCGCCATTTTGAAAAAAAATTATACCCTACTATAATAATAATAATAATAATAATGTAAAATAATAATAATAATGCAACAGCAACAGGAGTATCCCACCAGATACACCGGAGGGAACTGCCCAATGTTGTCCCCCAAAAGGCCAAGGCCCAAAAACGGGGTTAATGAAATGATTATAAAATACACAAAAATAGAAAAAAAATTGATTAGAACCCAAGCTGTTAAAATAACGACAATGGCAAACATGTATTAAAAAATATGAAAGAAAACTAAAACGGATAACAAAATTAATATCACTAAGACAACACAAAAATTGAATAAACACAATGACAATAATGATGATGACAAAATCTGTTCAAAATAGACAAGGACTAACAATAATAATCAGAATAATAATAATGCGAATCAAATGATAGAGTAAAGAACAAGATGAATTAGAAAAAATTTAAATACTAAAAGCAGAGAGGATAACCTCCTTTTGTCCAGATGAGAATTCATTAAAATTAGCTTTAAGTTTAAAAAAGGGATCACTCTTCGATATTTTGGTTCTCCATTTTATTACAGAAGGAAGCTTCTTAGCATATCTACTGGACCTGACTGATGGAGAAGAAGATTAGATCGCAAATCAGGGATGCAAATGCTTCCAGTATTGATTCTAAAAAATGTTGTATACATGAACCTTTGAAAATTAGCTGATAAGTAAAAAATGCTGGCATTGTCAATCCACGTTCTATGATATGAGAATTTAAATTTAAAAAATTTATAGAATTTAGAAACTTTACGCTGCAGACATTAAAACTTTGGGTATTTCCGGAATACCAAATCCAAATGCCACACAATATTTTGGAGACAATCAAAGACTTGAACAGAGTCAAAATCGTGAACGAATTTTCAGAAAAATTTGATAATCTCTTACAAATTCCAATTCTTTTGTACACTTCTTTGGTCAAATGCTTAATGTGTGCAGAAAAAGAAAGAGAATTCTGAAATAAAATACCCAGGTCTTTTATTTTAGAAGTAGAAGTAAGGGGGACAGAATGGAGATAATATTTAAAAACAAAATTTACTGTTTTCCTTGAGAAGATAATTGACGACAATTTTTTGACATTAAAGGTAAGCCCGTTTCTACTTGCCCAACCACTAACCACATTAATTGTTTCTTGAAGCTTTATGCAGTCAGACCTATTAATAATGCTTTTAAAAATTTTGAGATCATCAGCATACATGATTATTCTTCTTTCGTTCCTAACCTAACTTCCTCGAGATTAATATAATGTGCAATATCTGCGACAAAAACGTTAAAAAGCACTGGTCCCAGTGGAGACTCTTGCGGCACATAACTTTTGATTAGACCTTTCCCATTGGAAAACTTATTTCCAATGGTGAAAGACCTATCAGTAAAAGAGAGGGAAACCAATCTAATAAATGAAGCGGAACAATCTATTATCCAAAGTTTCTGCAATAACAAATTAATATTCACTTTATCGAATGCTTTCGAAAAGTCCAGGTAGATTAAGTCGACCTGGATTCTAGATTCTAGCATCCATATTCTTAGCCAAAAACGACGTAAAGCCAAAATAATAATAATAATAATAATAATAATAATAATAATAATAATAATAATGTAACAACAACAGGAGTATCCCACCAGATAAACCGGAGGGAAAAGCCCGATGTTGTCCCCCAGCAGGATGAGGTTCAAAAACGGGGTTAATGAAAATTACAAATAAAATAAGCGAATATAGAAATGAGATTGATAAATACCAACAGAATTAGATAAAAAGAATAAAAAAAGCTAGAAAAGAAAAACCTGAGTCGAAACCAATAAAAAAATAATATTAAAAACTAACGTACAATAAAATAAAATAAAAACAAAATGACGAAATAAAAGAAAACGGAAAAAATAAATCAATAAAGTAATAATAATTCATATTAACAATAGGGGAAAAAAGACAAGACACAGATCTGAAAGAGAAAATAAGTTAAATAAAATTATACTTTAGAATAGAATAACGCGATTTGATTATCTTTAAAATCCGAAAAATTAGTCATAAAATTTGAAATAAGGTTCGTTACGGGATCAACGTCGCTTAAGATGGTCCTCCATTTGAAAGTACATCTTAGAACATATCGACGATGCGCCCTTCTCAAATCCTGAAAGTTAAATCCCCATTTATAGCTGGCACCCAAGTCTTATTATGGTATATGCTAATAAGATTATTAAACAAACATCTACTAATGATCCCGTGAATATTGGACATTTGATTGTTGGATAGTAATAAATTATGCCAATTAAACCTGGTGGCCAAAAAATCCTTGAAACTAGTGAATATACGTTGAATAAACGCTAGCGCTTGATTATTGCCAACTTACCAAATCCACACGCAATAAAGAAGCTTGGGTATTATAAAAGCCTTAAACAAACTAATAAAAAGAGAAACAGAGAAATATTGAGTCAAACGTTTCAAAATGCCAACACGACGAGAAATATCGTTATTAAGTACTTCAATATGATTTAAGAAGGCACAATTATCAGAGAACAGGACACCTAGATCCTTTTCTCGGTCTTTCTTTTCAGAAGGTCATCCTCCGTACCGTAGTCAAACAAAAAAGGGGCCGTGTTTCTATTAAAGGAAACGACAAACGACTTCCCTAAATTAAGCACCAGACCGTTGTTAACTGCCCATTTGGATACGATAATGAGTCTGCCTTGCAGGGTCTCACAAGCACTCCAGCCATCAAGGGCGAAACAGATTTTTAAATCGTCCACGTAGATTTGGACTTCGGTAGGTTCTCCACTTAATGCAAACGGGAGATCGGCGATAAAATTATTAAACAATAGGGGGGCCCAAAGGGGACGTGGCCAGATTAGTGTTAGTTGATCGCCTTGGGCGAAAACCATGCTGCGAATGCGACTGATTGGAGTCAATATAAGTGGCAAGTTGTTCCACCACAAGAGTTTCCATCAGCTTTGCAGGAAAAGGGATTAAGGTGATTGGCCTATACGTTTTTTGTACGTTATTACTACCATTCATAGGAATTGGATAGATTAGCACTTGTTTTCAAGCTTCGGGGTAATCTCCACTTTCCAATGAAGCATTAAAAAGCTGGTGTAGGGGCACTGCGATTGCCGAAATACAGCCCTTGAAGATAAAATCTGGTATTTCTGCTATAATATTAGCTTTAGACGCAGATAACCTTCAAGCCCTATCAATCAGTATTTGTTCCGAAAAAAGTTGGAATGAAAAGAGTATTTTTAGACTTCCAACAATTTTCGATCAACGATACATCTGATTTAATATAAATGTCATTATTCATAGATAGCGCAAAAATACGAGCTATCTCGTCCAGCTCATACAATTCGATAGAGCTAGGCTTTTTTGCGTTGGCTTGAAGTAGCTTTTTAGACACCTCCCAGAAAATTGTGACCTTCAGTTGTGCTCCCATCGAATTAAAATAATTCTTTCTATCGAGTGCCCAACTCTTCTTAAATTTTCTTCTGGCCGTTAAAAATTCAAGATATTCTTTCATCTCATTTGATTTTTTAAATTTCTTATGCATCTCCCGTTTAATTTTCCATTCACGAATGGTTTTGTCTGACACCCAGCTGGGGAAAAACTTAAACGATGATAGCTCCTTTTTATAGATCTTTTCGAACCCTTTGGATTAGCCGATGGAACAAAAATGAATAACGCATCCTTTATTATCTCTACAATATGATCCCAAATCACGTTAACATCAGAACTGGTTAATACATCCTTCCAATCGTCATCATACAAAAAATAATATAATCCCAAATAGTCACCTCTATTAAAAAATAACTTGATGTACTAGGTCCCACTTATTTTAACAACAAGTGGGGTTTTAATTGCCACTATTAAAGGAGGATGGAAATCGTCCATCCTTACCATGTCATTCTCCGCTCTGTTAACTAAATACTTTGACATAGCGAAAACTTTGTCGAGATTGTCACCGTGCAGATTTCTAACCTGATTACAGTTAACAAAACTAGTTTCGTT
>JAHWFO010011442.1:725-14775 GCA_023313115.1 Rhysida immarginata
TTACTTTAAATGTACACTTGATGTTGTTGCAATTTTCTTTCTTCTTTCGATGTCTTGAAGCAAAACTTGGCCATTCATCACTTTGTGTAGTCTAGCGGTCGCAGATTCTTCTATTTACTTGCTTACCATTTGCTCAATACAGCACGGAGCTAAAGGAGTGCTTCCTCTATCGTCTTTCACTGTTTCTTAATAGTCTGCTAATTCATTATCTCCAGTTACTGAACATTTTTAAAGATTTTCAAGAAATTGTTAAGTACTAAGAATTCTCTTTTCTAAGAAAACCCTGAAAAACAGGAATTCTATGCATTCAATTCTATATTGCACAAACTTTGCCTTGCATTGTTGGTCATGAGATATACGGGGTTGTGCATAACCTTTTGCTAGGGGGCTGCGACTTAAACCGCAGCGTTGTAGCACATTCTTATGACACTTCGGCAGAGAGTATTTCATTGTGCGTCTATTGGTATCAAACAAATATGGCTGGTTTAATAAATGACAGTGAAGAGCAGCGTTTCATGGATAGAGTTCGTGCAAATGCATATCGAGAGGCAATGGAAGCAGGTGCGTCTTTTATTAATCGCAAATGGGTGCGAACAAGTTAAACCGATCGGATAGATGGGTGACGGCCAATTGGAAGAAAGGTTATGATAACTGCCATGCCGAATTTGCTGAGGGTAGGCCCGAGAAATTATCACAGGAAAGCAAAAACATCATTGCTAATAACAGTGGCAAAAGACGTCGCAGCTGTGTCAACGTTGCACAAGAAATTAAAGCCAAGCGTGGAAAAACGATTTCTCGTTCAACGGTTCAAAGACATCGTCAGCGTGCAAACATCAAGCCATTCCATGTTATTCTGAAACCGATGAAGACCGCATTAAACATCGAAGACCGGCTCTGGTTTTGCGACTACCTGCAGGATTGGGTGGAAGACGACTTCATGCACCTTGCCCCGAGCGACGAGTTCTTTGTGTGGACTATGAGACGTCCGAATTACCAAAACGATTGGGTCTGGAGCTTATCGATTACAGATATTTCTGACGATGAACACTATCAAGAGCTGTCCAAGAAGCCTGACTGCATTGGCATCTTCGTGTTTTTCACCGCCAAGCGAATGATGTGGAGATTCAAGGAGCAGGGTCAGTCATGGAATGGTGATTATTTTCGGAATTTGCTAACAAATGATGTTTTTCCGTTTCTTCGAGATCCAAACAACACTATCGACCCGCATGAAGTTTGTTTTTTGCACGATAAGCAGCTTGCTTTAAGGCTAATGCAACACAGCAAATCCTAAGAGAAAGTGCTATCGATTTCTTCTCATCAAACGAATGGCCCGGTGCATCCCCTAACCTAAACGTTGCTGAAAATTTTGGAGCCGTGTTAAAAGACGCAGTGGAATCTTTAATGATTCAAGAACGTGGTGAAAATTGGTATTCTCGAGACCTTCTAATGGGACACCTGACATCTGTGCTGAAGGACATGGAGTACGATACTGCTCTGTTTGAGACACTCCTCCGCTCCTACCCGAAACGGATGCGTGCTGTTCGAGAAGCAGGCGGTGGCCACACTAAATATTGATGTGATAAAAGCAGAAATAAACGTACTTTTTGATTATCAACCGCAGAACATTCCACTTAGTTTTGTTTATTTTCCAGACCCCTAGCAAAAGGTTATGCACAATCCTGTATATTGTTGGTCCGTGCAGAGTGTTTGTGAATTGCGTGTTGATACTTATTGTTTCAAAAACTTTGTCTTGCATTGTTGATCATGAGATATTTCTCATTAATATGCCCAGTCATAACCATGAATATCGATTTTTTATCAATAATTATTATTTTTTCGAAATCTGAGGTAGACAGTGACCTTCCTCATGCTTTGAAAGTCATGTATGCGAAATTTTATCAAGATCGGAATAAAACTGTAGATTTGTATAAAAAACAAACAAACAAACCTACAAACCCACAAACAAACATCCAGAGGTATCCAATGTTGTCTGGGTTAATTACACTTGTGGGTAAAGAGATAGATCTCAAAAAATTAAATTATAACTCCCAATTGGTTAAATAATAATTCAATCAACACAACACACAGCAATAGGACTCTCCATTCTACGAAAAACACGAAAAAGAGAAAGTCCAGGTGATAAACCGGAGCTCAAAGGTGACACGCGTGCCTCCCCGAAGAGGAACAGATTGGGGGAAAATGAATATTGATTATTTCGTTTTAATGTCCCCTAATTCAGAATAAAAACATTTCGCGTCTCTGGGGGTGAAGAAGTAAATTTTGAAAATTTTAATTTTTAGGGGTAGGGGTTAGACCCCATGTGTTATTTAGAAACTTGTAGAGCACCATGTAAAATTTTGCAAAAAACCCGGTGAAGAAATCTCATCCCCTGCCCTTTATCGAGTGGGTAAAGTGGGTATGGCTAGCTGATGTGAACAAAAACCATACTTATTAGAAAACAGTAGGGCTTACATTTGGAAAATTAATGAGAATGAATGAGTCGTTACCCTGAAAAGGTAATAAACTCGACCGGGATTTCCCCCCAATGAAAAGCATTATGAAATTTGAAAACTGTACATGAGAAATGGAAAATGTAAAAGTTGTAGAATGTGAGTTTCTAATGAGTTTTCCTGTTTTTATCTACATTAGCTAGCCATACCTTTCACTTTACCCACTCGATAAAGAGCAGGAGATGAGATTTTTTTCACCGGGATTTTTGCTAAACCCACATTTTACATGATGTTCTACAATTTCCTAAATAACACATGGGGTCTAACCCCTACTCCTACGAAATTAAAATTTTCAAAATTTACCCCTTCACCCCCAGTGACGCGAAATGTTTTTATTCTGAATTAGGGTACATTAAAACCCAATAATAAATATTCATTTTCCCCCAATCTGTTCCTCTTGAGTCGTTATTTGGACCTAAAGGCGGGACACCAAATATAAAACACCCTGTATATAGAAGAAAGATAGAAAGAAAAGATTTCTTGAGCTTGTTCTCTTTAACCTACAACTGTAATTATCCCGGGCACAGCTAGGCGTCTCTGTGTGATGATCTGCCCCCTTTGTTTGTGTTGTTCTAACTTTAAAGAACATTACTGATCTATTATGCAGATTATTAACAGTTTGTGACAGATTATTAACAGATTATTATTAACAGATTATTAACAGTTTCAATATTTTAACCAAACGAACGTATTGTTTAACACCGAAGTTGGTTGACAGCAGCGTTATTTACAGTTAGTTCTGTCGAGTTGAGTGGAGATCATCTTTTCACCCTATCCCCCCCCCCGTCTCCTCCTCGATAGCGAGCTCTGTGCCGTGTCTTTCAACTCTTGAGCACCTGTTGAATTTTTATCCAATCCGCGATGACTGTTTTACCGTCAGTCAGCGGCGTTCCCTTAAGAGTTTAGAGGGATATCATCAGTTTTTTGCGAGTTCTAAGAGAGAGCATTGCGTTAGCGAGTTCTACAGAGGAACTTTGTGAGTTCGTCTAGAGTGAATGCGAGAGGATGAAGCAATCTACAACAAAGTCGCTATATTTCCTAGAGTGAAACACTTTCATTAAAAACCTCCTTTCCTTTAGTACCAGTTTATTATTCCCTACTTAGAATCCAATAAAAACAATGATTATTATTATGAATATTATTATCAATTAAGCCTACAAATAATTAATTTATTCGCGGAGCCAATCAAAGAAGAAATCACGCCACCCCCGCCACCCACCGCTGCAAGCAACGACGACGATGACGGCATGAAGAATGGGTAATGATGTGTAAACGTCCTCTCATGGTCATTATCATATGGTCACAAAAATTATTAATTTGTCAAAATGTTATCTTATAAAAACCCTGTTTTAATTGATTTCTAACTTGATGCGAGAAATGAAGTAATAGTTCGTAAAGTTAAAGTGAAATATATTTAACAAGCAGTGTTTGAAGTAAACAACTATCTTTAGTAAATAGTAACTGAGAGAATTCTAAGTGGTTTCGCCTTACATAGTAATATTCAATGCAGAGATTCAAGAGTTTACCCATTTTGTTAGAATTTAACAACTTAATAAACGTTAATTTCAGATATCTTTGTATATTAAAAAATATAAAGAATTTATTATAAATGTTTATTTAAAGATTTAAAAGTCCATTCCATTTAAACTTACCTTTAAATAATTTGGCAAAGTTGACCTTTAGGAACTGCGAGCACTTCGTGCACTGCAGAGAAGCATCCCTCAGAGACACCCAAATGAGCAACTCATTCATAGCAGCTGTTTCGGATCCGCCCTGCAGTGAAGCATCACTTAAAGACGCTACTATTGACCCCTAATTTCGCAGCATTTTACTCTGAAGTTATTAATTACTATTAGAAATTAATAAAATTTATTTTAATTCGTAAATATTTAACAATTATCAGTTAATTTTATTGAAACGCTTAGTATAAGAATTTACAAAATTATTACTAATTAATAACAGTTTTAAACATTTGATATATTAAAACAATTACTAAATTGCAAAAAAATAAGTTGAGTGGGTCTTGTATCACGTAAATGAATTCTGTAAATCCACTGTCGCGATCTGTATATCTTATGTAATACTAGGTTGCGATCTGTTTGATTGTGATTTGTTTGATGTAGGATCCTGCAAAAAACCCCACCGGTCAAAACTGCTAGAGTAATAGCACAAATGAGGACATATCCTAGAAATAAACCTTAATTTTTATCTGATTTTTTATTATTTATACATTATTTTATCGAATTATTTGAAAAATATCTGGGTTTTTATATCAGAACTTACTAGAGTTTTTATTTTCGTATTTGGAGAGGGAGGTCTTTTTTAAATTTATTTTCTAATATTAATTTACCGAAATAATTATTTGGTGATGGCGTTGGCCATAAAATTTATATTACATATTTTCATTATTGTCGTGCATCCAGGTGAATATGAGATTAAATTTAAGTGATAAATGAAAAATTAAGCCACGAGCCTACATTACAGTCAACAATGACTTAATTGTTCAGAGCGTCGCGTTCTCAGACTGGAATTTTCCTTTTCTTTCCTATTTTCATTTATTATTTATTAAAACGCATTTAACAACTGTATTGTAACATTTTAACATCTGAGATCGTGATTAAATAATCCATCAGCTTTTGTTTAATAAATTTGATACTTGGGGTCTTTGTAACTGTTTACATATACAGTGGCTACGCCATGACCTATCCATTATCAGAATTATTTTTATGTTTGCGACGTAAGACCATATAGCGAATGTACGAATAACTCCCGTAATAAGAAAAATAACCAGATTTACAACTACTCCAAAAAAAAAAAGAATCGGCATACTAGAACTACTATCACTACCTCTGCGGGTCTTACCATTACTGAAGAACTGAATACAGTTGACTCGCGATAATCCGACAGTTACGGGACCGAGGGAGTGTCGGATTATCAAAAATGTGGGATTACCAAAGGTTGATTTTAGAACTTGAGTGTGTGCGAGTATGTGTCTGCAGCAGTGACTTCATCCGACACAGCGTCGGACTACAGAGCTTGGTGTCGGACTGTCAAATGTCGGATTATCGCGAGTCAACTGTATTAGTAACTGTTTTGCCCAGCATTTCAGTGAAACTGTCTCTACTTCTTTCAACACATTCTCGGAGAACTGCCTACCAATTGTCCCCCTATTGATAATCTCTTCTTAACGGAGTTCACTGATTGGTTTGGTTTGTTGGTTTCTTGGTTTGTTTGGTATTAACGTCCTTTTCAACTGCTATGGTCATTTAGGGACGGCGTTATAGGGGCCGCAAATTTTGCCTCGCAAGGGTTCTTTAACGTGCAGCCGGCAAATGACTACACGGGACCAACGGCTTTACTTCCCTTCCGAAGGAAGTGCGTGATCTCAGGATTTTCCCCCTGAAAAAATCCTCATCGTCCTCGGCCGGAATCGTTCACTGATTGAGATGTTGCCTACGGCATTAATAGATTACGGGCCAAGCCTTACAGTTCTCCGACAGAGGTTCCTTCCTTTATTCTCAAAGGTCTTCGAGATGTCATAATTATTCCTCTTAGGCGCATCTTTAATTTGTGTCTAAAAGCTGGCCACTATCCTAAAATAAGGAAGAGTGCAGTTCCTGCCTTTAAGAGTGGTGCTGCCAAACGGACTGACATTGCTAGTTATAGGCCGATCTCTATCCTTCCACCCACTGCCAAAGTCTTTGACAACATCATTCATAAATATCTTCAACAACATGTCCTTCCTCATGTTCCTTCGTGTTAACATGGTTCCATTCCCCGACGTTCCCTTGTGAGCAATCTTATATCTCTCACCACTCATGCTCATGATGCTCTTGACCACTGCCAGCAACTTGACGTGGTCTGCTTTCATATGCAAAAGGCGTTCGACTCATGAGTTACTAATTAAAAAACTGCGTGCGTATGGGATTGTTGATGAACTCCTTCAGATAATGCGCTCTTTTTTGTTGGATCGACAGTTTGTTGTATCTATACGACATCATTAATCATTGCCCTATAGGCCTCACTGTGGTGTTCCACAGGGTTCTGTCCTAGGGCCTTTATTATTTGTTATCTTCACTGCTGACCTCCCCGAGGTGATTAGAAACTCCCATATTGATGTATGCAGATGATGTGAAACTTTTTGGCAATATTATAATTGTCTTAATGCTCACCTGCTTCAGCAGGAAATTTATAGTATATGTCGTTGGTGTGAGCGGAATGATCTTGCAATTAATGCAACCATGTGACAAAAAAGAAATGGGTGGATTTACACTTTTGTGCACACTTTTTGCCAAACTTTCAAGATTTTCACCGAAAGTCACCCAAATGGGTCGATTTATAGTTTCATGCACACTTTTGGCAAACGTTCATGATTTTTACTGAAAGTCACCCAAATGGGTGGAAATGTGCAAGTTGCCAAGCTCTGTGTCCGTGATCTTGGCGTAATTGTTGACAGCACACTTTCCTATAATTCCCAGATTGACTGTTCGTCTCAAGGCTTACAGAGCTCTTGGTACCATTGTGCGCAATGGAGCCGGTTTTCGGTGCCCTTCTACATTTGTTCGGCTCTATCGGAGTCTAGTTTTACCCATTTTGTCCAACTGTTCTGTTTTATAGAATGGGGGTTCATATATGCAGTCTTGTAAACTGGATAGGGTGCAAATGTTTTTCTCCGGTTTCTGAAGCGGAAATTCCCGAATTTTGATGTACCATCAGATCTGTGTGCACTCTCAGACATTAGAATGAAGATTGATTTTGCCTTTCTTAAGAATGTTTTAGTAGGGAAGATGGATGCTCCGAACCTTCTCGAGTCCATTTTCATCCGAGTAATGTCTCATACTTCGAGGAAGCCCGTGTTGAAGCTTTGGCCTCCTCTTAAACTTAGAGAAGAATTTCGTCGGAATACAATGTTCAGAATTCAAAAACTATACAATGAGATTTCTGATATCATTGATTTATTTAATTAATTTTCCTCGTCATGTTACTATCCTGCCTTTGTGATTTTGGTTGTATTTATTGTTTATCTTGTAACTCTCATTCTATTTGCTCGATATTATAGTTCCGTGTTGACTTGAATTAGCTATATGAACACAGTACATGAACTGAATTGAATTGAATAGAATTGAATTGTTATTATTATTATTGAATTTTTATCTTTGTAATTATTATTATATTTTTTGTTAATCTGTATAAATAAAATTGTGTTTTTCTGTTTTTTTATTGTCCCTTTTTTTTAATCTTCTCTTTTACTTGTATCTTAAATAACCCCATTTTGGCCTGTTGGGGGGCAACATAGCGGCTTGGCTTTCCAGTTTATTTGGTGGGTTATTCCCTGTTGTTGTTACCTGTTATTATTATTATTATTATTATTATTATTATTATTATTATTATTTATACCAGATGGTTTGTTTGTTATTAGCATTTATTTGCGTAAAATGACGGCCGTTTATGGGAATAAAGTCATAATCACACAAAGAAACTCCGTGTTTACACATTTAGGTTATTTACTCATTTGGTATTAAATGTATGAAATTATACGATTAAGAAATGAGTAAAGATCGATTTAAGTGCTGGTAATCTTACAAACATGTAAACACGGAATTCTTTTGTGTGATTTAAAAGGACCGTCACTTTACGAAATAAAATCATACAAGACCCGTCATTTCTTTGTGATACAAGACCTACTCGACTTTTTTTTTGCAATTTAGTAATATTTTTTAATGTATCAAATGTTTAAATCAGTTATTAATTCGTAATAATTTTGTAAATTCTTATACTAAGCGTTTCAATGACATTAGTTGATTATTGTTAAATATTTACGAATTATTAAAAAAACTTTATTAATTTCTAATATTATTTAGTAACTTCAGAGTAGAATGCTGCGAAATTATGGGTCAACAGTGGCGGCTTTAAGTGATGCATCACTGCAGGGCAGATACGAAACAGCTTCTATAAATGAGTTGTTCATTTGGGTGTCTCTGAGAGATGCTTTTCTGCAGCGCACGCAGTGCTCACAGTTACTAAAAGTCAACTTTGCCAATAATTTTTACCTTTTAATAATTGTACATCATGTTGTTTATGATGAATAAATGTGTGTTGTTTTAATAATTAAGAACTGTTTCAATTGTCTCTCTAAACAAAGGAATTAAAACGCCGGTGCACTTTCCTGACCGGGTCGAACCATTTAAACCTTGGCTACCTGTTCAAAAATACGAACGGAAGGAGCGGCCAGGTCCTAACTAATTCTTATTTGGGAGTGGATATTTTGAAGTAAACGACTGCACAAGTTGAGGTTTGGGTCCGTACAAAATGGCGCAGTGACAACAGGATTTGTTTTAATTATTAGCATTTTAGAAATATAGTGCCATCGTTGCAATGGAGTAGTTGCGACAGGATTGTTGTTATTAAATATTGGTATTTTGTTGTCAATTATTATTTAGAGAGACAACGGAAAAAGGAGTTTTTTGAAAAAGAAATGATCAATATTACTCTGCTTTTGGTGAAGTATTTAATTACAGTTTAAGGGAACATTTTATAGTATTTAAAATCTTTTGATACTTGCTTATTTAGAATTTAAGATTGTTAGCATTAAGATTTTTATTATAAGCTTTTGGGGATTTCTTTTTATAATAACGGCAAATCGAGGTGAAGAAGGGAATGTAGAGGGAGAAGGTGGTATGGGAGGAGATGTCCACGTACAGGCGAACGTACAATTATTGGGTCTTTATTTTGAGATCCCAATATTCGATGGGAGTCAGAGCGTCACATAATGTTTTCATAGAGCAGAGGAGATAGCAGCAGCAGGTCATTGGGAGCCAGGTGTTACTTTAGCTATGGTGAGAGTTCATTTAGCAGGTGAGGCATTATATTATGCCCGAGAGAGTGAGGATATGGTCGGTGTAGACACATATCAGGAGTTTAAAAGAATAATGATTGTGAGATATTCGCGTCCTACTCCGGACAAAAATGAACGATTGTTCTCGGAATGTCATCAGGATAGGAATGAGAGTGTATTCCAATTTGCAACGAGACTTCAAGCTTTGGGTAGACGTCTATTGATGCCAGTTGAAGGTGAAGGACCAGTCCAGTAAGCTAAAAGAGAATATGGTAAAGAATTAATGGCAAATCGATCAACCGAAAGATTTATTGCAGGATTATTACCCTATATTTAAAAGGGAATGGTATACATGAACCCCAGAAATTGAGATGAGGCAGTTAAAGCGGCTGAGAGTATTGAGGAAGCAGAAAAGAGAGTAAAGGGAAAAACTGTAACTATAAATATGTTAACAGATACGGAATTAGAGGAAAAACTAATGGATAGATTAGAGCGTAATATTGGAGTGAGAATAGAAGAAACTATAAAAAAGATTGTGGGACAAAAAAATAAAGAGTCTAAGAGGGGACGAGGAGAGGAAGAGCGAAGGAAAAATGAGCTTGAGAGACGAGAATCAAATAACACAGCAGGTGGGAGAGGACGAGGTGGAATGCATAGATCATTTAAAGAAATCAGGTGTTATAATTGCCAAAGTTTGGGGCATATTTCGACACAGTGTTATGCAAATAAGTCAAGAGATATTTTTTGTAGATATGCCATTTTAAGGGGCATATAGAAAAAGATTGCAGAAAAAAGGCAAGAGAAGTAAATAGAAAAAGGGAACAGCGAGTGGAAAAGGGAAATGTGAGTCCACAAACGGTGACCAAAAACCAGGTTGGGCCCTCCTCGGCTCTGTGAGGTTGAGACGGGGAGGTGTAACAGAGAACACAGGAGAAAAAATTAAAAAACGTTTATCAGAGAACGTTAGCTGTATAATGGTAGAGGCATTAATAGGAACTTTTAAAACAAGAATGCTTGTTGATATGGGAAGAAAAGTTACATTATTGTCAGAAAAAATGATTGATAAATTAAAGAAGAAGGGACATATAGTTAAAGCTATCAAAAAACCTAAACTAGAACTCATGGGAATTACGGGATATGGGTTTTTTACTAAAGGAGCATATGAGGTAGCTATGAGGCTAGGTGATCAAGACTATATAATTGAGTGTTATGCTTGGGATAAACAATGGCCACTTAAATGTGAAGGAATCTTTGGCCAAGATACGTTTGTGCCTAGAAAACTTGTTATTGATTTTGAAGAGCAAGCTATTAGAGATGGTGACAATAAAATATATTTTGTAAATGATGAAGGGGATTTGGGTAACAATTTTTTAACCTGTAAGAAAGAGGCTGAGAGAGATTATATGGAGATGGTGCCAGTGCACTTAAAGAAGAAAATTATTATCCCTCCATTATCTGAAATAGTGAGCAAAGGAGTAGTAAAAGGAAAAGGGTTTAATGGGAGACAGGGCGTAATTGAAGCTTATGATCTGAGAGTGCCAGGATTAAAGACTGCCAATGTATTGGTGGAGGTGACAGATAAACATACTACCTATTCGAATAATAAATTGCTTCCAAGAAGAATTAACTTTGGATAAAGGAAAGAGAGTAGGAAGTCTGCAAGAAGCAGAACAACCCCCTTATGTAATGAATCATACTATTGAGATAAAGGATGAGAAAACGAAAGAGCCACTAAATAGAGAGGAATATTTAAACTTATTCACATTAGATAACATAGAGAGGAAAGAAAGAGAGCAACTTGAGAAACTATTATGGGAATTTAGAATCTGTTTTGCACAAAGTGAATTTGATCTGGGATATGCACATTCATTTCATCACAGTATAGATACTGGAGATGCGAGACCTATAGCTCAAGCACCGTACGGAACATGACCAAACGGGACAAGACAGAACGGGACAGACAAAACGGGACAATGACAAAACGGGACGGTGACAAAAACGGACAATGACACAACGGGACACAGGCAAAACGGGACATAGACAAAACGGGACAGAATCATGATGTTTCAAATCATCGATTCATCGGCACACAAAAACGTTCCACGAAAGTTTATAAAATTTATATAAACTTAAGAATAATAAAAATTTCCAGTACAGTTTCCAGTAAAAATTTAAAACTAGAATATTAAATGCGAGCGAATATTAAATTTAAAACTGTATATACATCAGTATTCCGATTATGGTCTTTTGTTTCATTTGTTCTTTTTTAATATTTGTTTGGTGACCTAAATATCTGAATATCTGAAAAAATAGTTTCAAATAATTTCTCGTATTTGGTTTGTTCCCATAGACGGCGAAAGAATGAAAAAAAAATTGTACGAATTGTATTTATGTTGCTTTGAAAAACTAATTTTTTTTGAAATGATAGTTTTAAATTAAATTTTACTAATATACATTTTGTTAGAGAAATATATATTTTAAAAATAAATAATTTAATGATACAGATAAAACAGCACAAAATTTAATATTTTGTCCCTTTTGTATTTGTGTATTGTTGTGTGACAATGAATCGATGTGTCGAAACATCGATGATTTTGTGCGACGATGAATCGATGATTCACATCATTATTCTGTCCCGTTTTGCCTTTGTTTAAGTAAACTGTAACTTTAGATCCTCGTGTTATTTATTGTTACAAATAAAGATTGTTTAACTCTTCCAAACCTGCCTTTTTTAATTTTCTAGTACTAAATTTTTACTGGAAATTTTTATTATTCTTAACAGGGTTCGCACGGGTCATGGAAAACCTGGAAAGTCCTGGAAAAATCGAAAAAAAATTTCCAGGCCTGGAAAGTTTTGGAAAATCTATGGTTTCTAACTTAAGTTTTGGAAAAGTTTTGAAAAATTGTTTTTTGAACAGATTTGATGTTTTCTTGATAATTATTTATAAATGATATGAATATATTATTTTTATAAATATAAAAGATTATAGTCTTGAAAAATGTATTGAATTGCCTTGAAACATCATGATTCTGTCCCGTTCTGTCTATGTCCCGTTTTGCCTATGTCCCGTTCCGTCCTTTCCCGTTTTGTCTGTCCCGTTCTGTCTTGTCCCGTTTTGTCATGTCTCGTTCTGTCTGGGAACCCCATATTTCGTACGCACAGCGAGAGAATGATGTAATTACAAAATCAACATCCCCATGGGCAGCACCGGCCCTTTTAGTCAAGAAAAAGGATGGAGCCTTTAGGCTCGTTGACTATAGAAAATTAAACAAGGTGACACGCTTTGACATTTTCCCTTTGCCGCTGATATCAGAAACTCTTTCAGTGCTAGGTAATGCTAAGATATTTAGCGTTTTAGATGCAAATCAGGGATATTTTCAGCTAGGTATAGAGGATGGATTTAAGACTGGATTTGTGATTTGTGGTCCCAGAAGGCAAATATGAATTTAAGCGATTACCTATGGGATTGGCTAATTCGCCGAGTATTTGGGAAAGGACTGCAGAGCACACTATTAGACAGATAAAGGGCAGTGTTTGCACTTGTCTATTTAGACGATTTTTTGATTTATTTAGCTGATTATTTACAGCATTTAAAGGACCTAGAGTTCTAATTTGAACGCATAAAGGAGGCTAATATCAAAATGAAGCCAAAGAAGTGCCAGTTTGTGAAGTCAGAAGTTAAGTTTTTGGGCCATATCGTCTCTGAGAGAGGTATTGCTCCAGACCCTGATAAAATACTTGCTGTTAAAGAATTCCCTAGGCCAACTACAGTTAAAGAAGTGCAATCCTTCTTAAGATTAGCAGGATATTATCGTCATCACATAGATTTGTTTAGTCATATAGCTAAACCCCTTACAAATTTGACTGAAAAAGAAGTTCCCTTTGAATGGACAGAGGAAACAGACGCTGCGTTTCAAGCTTTAAAAAATGCTCTTATTACAACACCAGTTTTGAGGAGCCCAGACTTCTCTAAAGAATTCATTGTATCAACAGATGCAAGTGATTTAGCGCTCGGAGCAATTCTGTCACAAAAGATAGACGGGGAAGAATTTCCTATCGCTTAAAAAAGAGCGAAATAAATTACAGCGCCACTGAAAAAGAGTGCTTGGCAGTTATTTATGCCGTAAAACAATTCAGAGTTTCACATTTTAAGATTGTTACTGATCATCGACCATTGAAATGGTTATTTAATATCCGAACTCCCGGGTCGAGGCTATCTAGATGGGGGATGACGCTCCAAGAATTTGATTTTGAAGTAGCCATTGCGTACATGGCAATGCTGATTGTCTCAGTCGTGTAGCCATTGGTGCAGTCATGGAGTATGATCCAGTCATTTCCCGTGAATTAATTGCAGAAGAACAAAAAAGGGATTCGGTTCTAAGTCCTGTTATTGAGAGATTAAAGCAGCATGGTTTTATGGATTCTGAGGGATATTTTCTTGATGATGATGTTATGCTTTATAATCTAAAAGCCAGTAAGTCTAGGAGAGAAAAAAGGGAGCGAATAGTAGTCCCTGAGAGATATAAAAAGTATATTATGAGAATGTATCATGATATTCCAATGAGTAGGCACATTAAAGCAAAAAGAATGAGGAAGAAAGTAAATAAACAATTTTATTGGAAAGGAAAGAATAAAGATATTCAGGACTTTTGTCGTAATTGTGAGAGTTGTCAGAAGAAGACCCCCCCCCCGCGGGGCAGGCCG
>JAHWFO010011443.1:0-12780 GCA_023313115.1 Rhysida immarginata
CATTATAAATCTGTTGTTATGTAGAGTGCCTTTATATAGAGGGAGCACTGTACTTACTCATTACTAGTGCTAGCACAGAATAAATGCTGAACATTAACATGGCCAGTCTTAATGATATCAGCTAAGGAAGTTAGGGGACAATATTCTGCACTTTTACTGACCGATCTTTTAAAATTATCTACTAAACTTATATTTTTGGCTCAGCGGATCTAAGAAATCCTTGAGTTTTAATGTTAGCAGTAATAAAATATAATTTATTATATTAATATATAACAAGGGAACTTTATGAACTTATACCTCACAAATTTACACCAAATTGAAATATATTACTGATCTAAAGCTACTATTGATGCTTGCAAAATAAGAAATCACGAAATTTTGTTTCTTTCATTGTGATACGTTGTGTTGGGGAGGGGGTATGTATATATATATATATATATTTGTTCATTTTCTCTGGCGTGAGAGCAGAGTACGTCACGTTGGAATGGAAGGCGGACCTCTTCGGGATCAGGTATTGGGGAGCGGGGGAACCAGCCAGGCTGCGCCGCGTGAACATAGTTCGCCCAAATTTGGCTCATGCTACGCAGCGCCACGCCATTAAGCTTAGTTCGAGGTTCAATTTATGGCATTGCTTGCGAATTACGAGCCTAAGTGTCTTATATCACTTTAATCGCCTGAATTTCGTCTACATCGTAGTGTAGTTTTTTTGAAGGAGATAATTTACACCCTGTATATAGTGGTGCCTTATAATTTTAAATAAAAATAGTGTTCATGGATGCTTTCCTCGTCTTATAAACGATTTCAAGACAAATAATTGTACAGCAAAAGAAAGGTTTTGTGCTTAATAATACTGCTCTAACTGCAACTCTTTGGTACCCGCCGTTAAGAGGAGATTTTGCTTCTCCTCTTACCGCCATGTTTTTTTGAACTTTCACTTCTGATCTAAAAGAAGCCCTATCGCTACCGCTCAATGCCATCACCGTACACCTTCGTGTAGTTCCTTGGTTAAGTGGAAAGAAATAACTTCTTTTTTGAATTCAAAGATTTTGACGGTTTCAAATTAAGATCTGGTTAACTGATAAACATTTTATAAAAACTACCCTTTTCAGGGCCAACCACTGTGTAAAACAAATATAATAAAGAGGTGCTATAAAAGTTTTTATACCTCACTTCATTTCAGTAATTTAATAATTTTTAAAATTTTTAGTGAAGTTGTCATTAATTTGTAGATTTTTCATTTTTATAATAAAATTAAGTATAATTATTCTTCTATTTTTTCACGTTTTTGTGTATTTGTGTGGGAAGCTAGTTATTTTATTATGAAAAAAGTAAAAGCTTTTTCCAAGCGAATTCGTAAATAATAAGTTAAAAAATTTTCTCATAAATTTCATATACAGTATATGTCACTTTTGGTATATTAGTCGCAGGACTCTCCAGGAGCCAAAATTCATGAAAAAAATAGTGCGACTTATTGTCTGGAAAATACAGTAAATCTAAAATCATTTCTTATAAAAATAAAATTAAAAAAAAAAAATAAACTTAAGGTTAAAATACATAATGTTCGATCAAATCAGAGAAGTAGTGAGGCTCTGGTCCATGTGCCCCTGGCCATAGGCACTAATTGGACGGAGGTCTGCAATTGATATTATACTGTTTGTAGCTTATAGTAGTCATGTGATAGAAAGAAATACATGCATTTCTAAGTCAATCTGCAACAGTCGATCCAGTACACAATTTAATTGGGAAATATATTATTAAGCACCAAAATTCCTCACTATGTCTCTGGATTAAATGAAATATACAGGCTGTCCCATTTTAAGTAATACAGTACAGTTAAATAAGTAACATGACAATTGCATTCCGGACATTTGTGTCCCATTTTATGTATATTTCAAATTTATAAGTTTTTTTTGTGTCCATTTCTTTTTAAATACTTTTATCAAATGCATTTTTATTAATTGAACAAAAGGACTTGTCATAAATTGAAATTGCATACCTTCCAAAGATGACTTTGGACAAATGGAAGCTAACAAGCTAAATATTGGATTAAGATATATTTCTACAATACTCTTTCTTGCTCCTAATTCAAATTCTGTCTGCACTGATATGGGATTAAGATCTGAGAGAACCTCTAACAAAAGAGCATATACCATAAGTATTCTATTACTAGAAGCGAACCCACCCGTTTATATAATCGGGAAATAACGCATTGTTAGATTTTTTCTTTGTTGTGACAATGTCCACCGTCGCTGATTTTATATAAATGATAATGTGATCCCATTTTCAGAGCCAAAACAAACCAGTAAAACTTTTACCCTCTTACATAATGCGATCCCCATTTTTTGACTTGTCACAACTTTACGAGAAATAATATATACAAAAAACACACAGTAAAATCTCTATTTTTTACGATTTTAAAAATGCATAACCTGGATCTTCACAATTTAATGCAATCCCCATTCCGGGACCTTCAAAATCCGATTCGTTATCACACGATTCTTCAAAAAGTTTCTTAATACAGTACAGATGGTGGTTTATTAAACAATAATAAAAGGTTATTTCATTTTGAAAAAGACATAAATACAATTACAGTAGTTTACATGTATTTTTATTGTATGTTTATTTTTCGAAATTATTACAGTACATATTATGTATTCATGCATTAAGTACATGAATTAGTACATTAAGTAAATATTCATTTGAACTTTATAAAATGTCCTTTGACAATTTTAGGAAATAGAACACAGTGGCCCTTGAAAAGCTTTATTGGTTGAAAATTTAATTCACTTATCACCTTTAAGAATTGTAACAAAGTTAAGTGATTAATTAAGTAATTAATTTTATTGTTAAAAACGTTTACTGTATGTTGTGGGAAAAGAGGATTTATATTTTGGTATGTATTATCTATGTAATACAGACTGCACATATAGAAATTTTTTGTGATTTAAAATAAAGTGCATTTTGATTGCTTTTAATAATCGCTGTGTTTTATGTATGTACATAAAGTATTTATCTGCATACCATCCTTTAATTTCACCTTCATGTTACAAATTTATTTAACATGATGCCTATATTGTTCAATTATTATCAATAAACGGCGGCAAATTATAATAAATGAAAAGTGGTCGCAGTGACTTTATCGCGAATGCCGTTGCCATCTTGTTTTCGAGAATTCACTTTTGCATTAGCTTTTGGAGGCGAAAAATTGAGGGAAAAAGGGGGAATTAATATACTGTATAATTTACTGTAATGTACTAGTATTACAACTTCATTTCAATTTAATGGAATATTCCAAACAATGTTGATTTTCCAAGTTTCAGGTTCAAATCTCATCAAAAGTTTGGAATTTATTTATTTATTTATTTAATAAAGTTAGTATGAAAAATTACATCACACCAACAAGGAGGGGGGGGGGGCCAAAAAGGTCGAAGCCCATCAGGAAGCCAATCCCCCACTCCTAACAACAATCAAATATCAAATATTTAGAAAATAAAACTCAAAGGTTAGTAAGTAAATGAAAAATATCACCAGGGGGAAGAGTAAGCAGCCAGTTTTGAATTGCATGCTTAAAAGCCAATAAAGAGTCTTTTTGGCGAATTGAAAACAGGAGATAATCCCAAGTTAAGATAGCTGTCGAATTAATAGAATGTCTGGTATAATTAACAGAAATAGGAGGATAACAATAAGAAGAAGGATGTCTAGTATTATAAAGATGAGAGAAGGGTATGAACTTTTCTGTAATAACATCCGCAATCAGCAAATCTTTTTGGACTTTAAAAGAAATGACTACCGTTTGAAAAAATATAGTCTCCCAAATATTAAAGATTTTATGATTATGGAGGAAAGTTAAGACATTCCTCCGTGGAGTTTAATTTAAAAATACATGTACTTCCAATTGCATGCGTTTGGATGTCCGCCAATTTCTTCAGTAGGTTGGAATTCCCAAATCCCCAAAATATCACTCCAAAACACAGTAGAGAGTGAATAAAAGATAAACATAATAATTTTAATATTGAAATAGGAAAAAAATTTACACTTCTAATCATCAATGCCCATTGGGAAATTTTAGAAGATATAGCACAGATGAATAGTCCACGAAAGAGATGAAAAGATAATAAGACCTGGATATTTAACTTCCTTAACACGATTGACTAATTGTTGAATTAGATAAAAAGAAACCTCTCTGTTAGGAATAAATTTCTGCGGTTGAATAAACCATAACCATACTGTTTTATTCATATTCAAGGATAGACCATTGGTAGACATCCAATTATCAACTTTATCTAAAACACTTTTAGCTGAAGTTTGAAGTGACGGAAGATTAGTATGTTGAAGAGAAATCTGCAAACGGGATATGAGAATGACCCAAAGTAGATGACAAGTCATTTATGTAGACTAAAAATAGTATTGTACTTAAAGAAGAACCTTGGGGTAGCCCATATTTAGAAACAATCAAAGAAGTAAAATTCTCAAAAGAAATCACATATTTACGATTAGATAAAAAACTGTTTAATAATGACAAGGCTGGACCAGTAATCCCAAAAAAACATTTCAATTCATCACAAAGACGAGAATGGGGTACATTATCAAAGGCTTTCTTTATGTCAGAGAAAAACAAAAAGTCTAATTCTGAGAAGATTGCACAGAGTAAATATTTGATAAAAATGAGCTTATTGCAGTATCTGTATTACGAAGTTTTCGGAAACCGTGATATGGAGAAAGAAGATTAAATTTTTCGGGATAATTGGAATGCCGAGTAGTAATGATCTTATCCAGGCTTTTAGAAAATAAAAATCGGTAAATTAGCCACCAGCCTAAAATTAGCAAAATCATCTTTTCTTTCTTTATTCTGCAAAATTTACAGTGGAATTATTCTTGCTATTTTGAGTTCATTAGGATAATTCCCTGCAGTAACAAAATCATTAAACAGGTAAGCTAAGGGGTAACTAAGAACATCGGCATTTTTATTTCTGTTACATTTTAAAAATGCCGCCACCAAGATCAACAAGTTAAAAACTCAGGTTCTGTAAAGCCTAGATTAAAGAAATTTGGAGGAATAACAGGGTACATAAGACTGTGTATACCGTTAAAATTTGATTGAATTCCGACGAGAAGTTTCCGAGTTACACAGTCAAAATTGTAACAAGTGCTAGTTAGTACTCACAAGTGAGCACGTGTTATGATGTTGAATGAGTAACTCGGAAACTACTTGTTAGAATTAGATCAAATTTTAACGGTATACACAGTCTTATGTACCCTGTTATTTCTCCAAATTTCATTAATCTAGGCCTTACGGAACCTGAGTTATTAACTTGTTGAACTTGGTGTTTGCATTTTTATTTCTGTTCATATCTCGGTTATCGTTCAAATTCGGACCCATGTTCATAGGACGTTTTGTGCTTATCTTAACCTCTATAATACCCCCTTTAAGTATTTTACATTCGATGTAAATCACCCTGTATAAAGGTGAATGTTTACTAAATAATTGCCACGACTTTTTCAAGTCGTTATTAAATGAATTAAAAAGATTCAAATAGTAAGTATCTTTAGCTTGTAAAATAAGCACCTTTGGCCAATTTTTTCATTTTCCTATATTTCCTATAGTCTCTATTCAATTTTGATTCTTTAAAATTACGTAACAATTTATCTTTCTTTTTTTAGTAAGAGACGTAACTCATTATTCATCCAAGGATGACAAAATTTTTTGAAATGTTTTCTGTGGGGGAAGATGAAACGGGAGATAGCGGGACATCCCCAATCGAAAATGAGAGATAAAAATCTCCCATAGAGAAGAGTCAGAAGAAGAAGACTGAAATAGAGTGTCCCAATCTGTTAAGAACAAAAAAGAACGAAACATTATCATACGGTTCCTAGACAATAATCAAAAACAATGGGGAAGAGAAGGGGAGCGATAAAAGAGTGATTGAAAAAACAGAAAAAATGGGAGAATGATCAGAAATAGTGGCTTCCAACAGATGCGAACAATAAGTCAAATCTCTCAACCAAACCTGGTCCAGGCAGCTACCTCTACCCAAAACTGGATCGATACGGGTAGGGATAGAAAATGGAAGAAAAGATGTGAAACCGTATGACCATAAAATAGAAGTAAAAGTAATCGAGGAAGTAGCTGTAGAAGAACATAGATCAATATTAAAATCCCCTACAATCAATGTATTGCCCTGTATTTCAGCATTATCCCCAAGAAATATGGTTAAGACAACTGTCTTTTCTGCCTGTCACCCCTTTTTGAATGCAAAGTGGTCATTTCAAATTAATGGAATACTGCAAAAATCATTTCAAATTAATGGAATAGTTTATTGAAAGTGTTTGTAAACTTTCATCGAACACCCAACATGAAAAGAAGCAATAACTTCACCATCCCTGAAACATTTGGCATTTATTAATAGGCAGTTAGGCCACCTTGCTTCATATACAGCCTTCACTCTTCTAGGCAGTGATTGAATTAGTGACTCACACTGAGCTGCAGAAATGTCGTCCCAGATTCCCATCAGCAGTGCTTTATATGCATCTTTAGTGCCTGGTCGGTGAGCAGCAATGCTCTTCTTTACTATAGCCCACAGATTTTCAATGGGGTTACGGTCAGGCGAATTGCCTGGCCACTTCAACACTGTCATCTGAATGCGGCCAAATCCTGCTGGAAGATGTAATCGTCACCAGGAAACAGCTTCTGCTGGAATAAGGAATGTCTCCAATAATGCTTGATAGCACTCGGAATTCACCTTTGAGTTGATAAAACAGTTTACTAACACCATTAGCGCTCATGCAGTCCCACACCATTACACTTGCCGGATATTCTACTGATCGTTTCAGGCAAGATGCATGGGTACTTTCATTCTTTCTGCGGCAAACATGAGGCCCTTGAAAACTAAATGTCATAAAGAATTTCCATTCATCCGAAAAAATCACTTTATTTCAGTCATAATTCGTCCAATGCCGTCGCTCTTTCGCGCATTCATATCTCTTCTTCCTTTGTGCAGCAGTTAGATGAGGCTTGTTTTTGGCACATGCGAATGAAGCCCGAGTTCTTTCAATCTTCTCCATTTAGTGGTGCCAGATACTTGAGTCCCACTGTTTTCCTGATACTTTTGAATCTGTTGTTCATTGCCAGATTCTTCAATGTCAGGTTATCTCGCAGTATTGTCTTCCATTTTCGGCCACATTTCTTCCGTTGGCTTTGTGTTGATTTATTGTTTTTAAAACTTTTAACAATTTTTAAACAGCAGTTTGAGTACATCCAATCTGAGATGCTATTTGGACCTGAGTATATCCAGCCAAATGTATTCCAACAATATGCTGTTTTTCTTCGCCATTGAAGGAAATAATGTGTATACGTACTACAGACGAACAGTAGAATACGTGCAACATGTTTTAGAACTTTTCATGAAGTATGGAAATAGCATATTCAAACGTTTTCTATTATTATGAAACTGGGTTTGCAATATTCAATTAATTTGAAACGACCACTTTGCATTCAAAAAAGGGTGACAGACAGAAAAAGAGTTATCTTAATCATATTTCTTGGGCCTAATGCTGAAATAAAGGGCATAAATTGATTTATGCCGCAAATTATAAAACTCCAAACTTTTGGTGTGATTTGAACCTGAAACTTGGAAAATCAACATCGTTTGGAATATTCCATTAAATTGAAATGAAGTTGTATTAAATATTATATGCTAGTTTCATTTAAAGTTTGTCAGACCGAAGTTCGTTTGAAATCACCTCCCCCCCCCCCTCTGAGTTAGCTTTTGGGACGGAAAAGGGGATGGGAAATTGAGAAAAAAAAAGCAAATTAGTGTAAATTAATTGCATATGCTGTATGAGGTACTGTAACATACCTGTGTATTAAATATAATAAGTTAGTTTTGTTAGAAATTCATCAGTTCTAAGTTAGTTTAACCCCACCTCCAGTTAGCTTTTGGCAACATAAAAGAAATTGATAAAAAAACAAACAAATAAATTAATGTACTGCATATACTATTTAATGCACTCTAATATACCAATATGTTCAATATTATACGTTAGTTTTGTTTGAAGTCGTGAGACCAAAATTCATTTGAACCCCCCCTCCCTCCCAGTCATTGTAGCACTAATTTTTCCCTCTTGTATAATGCGATCCCACAAATTTAGATGCTTTTTCACATCAAAATTTTTAGCATTATATTAGAATACTTACGGTAATTGTGAAATTTAAAGTAACAGGCTCTTTGGTTGTTCAGCCAGGAAGAGGATGAAAGCATGTTGATCAAGTGATGGATGATTGCATAAGTGATGAAGGACAGGATGTCAAATTTCATGGGCAGCACTATAGTTGGGACAGGTTAACCTTGCAATGAAGGAACAAGTACAGTTGTGAGATCATTGTGTGAGATCAGTAATGAAGAAAGGATAGGTAATAAGAAAACCTTCGTCTAAAAATAGGGCAATTGATTGCTATAGAATTAAATTATACACGCAATCTTACGTAAATATTTAAAATTAATTGCTTCATTTGACTTGTTGAACATGTGTGACTTGAATGGCAACAGCGTGGAAACAAGCATGGCAGCCATGATGAGATATAGTTTTGAAAAGGTGTCTATGCATGTGTTATTAATTATAAAGTGTGAAAAGGCCTGGCAGGTGATGTATTAAGTTTGTAAAATATGAAGAGTAAATAATTTTAATCATGTATATTTACTACATAATTATATTAAAAGAAATGCTTGGAACTTTATTTCAACCATACATGCACATGGTTTTCTTATTGCCTGTACTTGTTCCTTCATTGCAAGGTTAACCTGTCCCAAACTACAGTGTTCAGCGTATTGCAGGAGTTATAGACCAATCTTGTGCAGCTGTCCACATTATTCTTCAAAAAATCTTTTACACTTGATATCCCCATAAACTGTCACTCGTACGGAAGCACTTACAGTAGCCTTATATTAGTGGTTTTTGGAACTAACTTTTTTTTTTTTTTTTTTTTTTTTGTTTTGTTTTTACACTAGAAAAAATTGCCATAATGTAATTAGGCATTCCCAAAATTTCATGATTTTCTGATGAATGTTTTTTGCTGTAGCGAGCTACAAAATTTTAACTTTAATTTGAAATGCCCTGTATGTAGTAAATAAAAATCTTCACTTTAGCAGTAATCATTTATTATCATTATATATTTCATCTTTATTGTTAAAATAAATGATGATTATTGGTTTTAGGTTCATTTTTATCATGTTAAATTTTATTGATTGTTGTACAAAAGTTATATTAACTCTCACAAATCACAAAAGTTGCTGCAGATTTCTGAAATTAGAGTAAGCACGAAATTTCATCTTTGGAACTGTCCTTGACATGAAGTTAAGAAGAGACCATCAAAAGAGTAAAGATGTGGTTATATTTTTATTTTGAACTTTTTATTTGACAATTTAAAATTATAAATGTCTAGGTATACACATGCAATAATTTTTTCAACCACAAAACCAACAGGTATTAAAAGTTGCATGATACTTTTTTTTTTTTATTTTAAAAGAAGGACGAGACACAAGAACCCTGGAATACAATAAATAATAAATATTAATTAAAAATACAAATTAGATAAAAAATAAGGTATAATAAACAAAAATAATTAATCTAAATCAAAATAAAAATAAAAAGCTGACGTTTCGGATAGAGCCTATCCTTTATCAAAGCAAAAGAGGATAATTCTCTAAAAGCAAATAGAATATTAGAGAATTATCCTGAAGTATGAAAGTTGTACTAACGGACGGGTTTATATATAGTTTGCATGGGGAATAGTAAGACGGTATTGGCTGAAAAAAAAAGAAGAGAACAAATGAGATTAATTAGACGAACTGTTGGGATAGGACAGGACGGAGGACAAATAGGAAATAATAAGAGGGCGGCGAGAAAAATGTAATAGGATGAAACATATGAAAGTGAAATTATAAAAACGTTTAGGAATGATAGCAAATCATTAGCAATGCTGACACCCCTGTCGCTAAACACTTTAATTCCCCTGGCCACTCTTTACAGGATATCAGCTTTTATATTCTTCGTAGTAACTTCCATAACAAAAAAGAAAGAAAGCAATTCGAGTCTTTTCTTGTTTGGAAATTCAATTCCCTCACCCTTAATGGCATTAACCTTAGCAAAGGCACCATTCCCTCATTACCTTTCCCATGTCTCTTTCCAACTTCAGCTATTCCTTAATTTGTCGCAAGCCCTATGGGCCCTTTTCTTCTTTCTTTATCTGATCTTTTATTTCTTCTTTTCAATGTTCTTCAATGTCCTTTCATATTTTTCTACCTTTGACCCGATGCTCTTACATGTGGGACTATTTTACAGGGTGACTAGCGACCGGGAATGGTCAGGGAATTTTTTATTTTTAAACCGAGAACAGTCAGGGAATCATAAAATCGAAAATTTTGAACAATGTCAATAATATTCTTTCATAACAGCCCTCTTTTTTGTCTGCTGATAATCAGGAATAATTATACGAAATCTTTTTGCTAGGCACCCTATCATTCCTAAACGTTTTTATAATTTCACTTTCATATGTTTCATCCTATTACATTTTTCTCGCCGCCCCCTTATTATTTCCTATTTGTCCTCCGTCCTGTCCTATCCCAACAGTTCGTCTAATTAATCTCATTTGTTCTCTTCTTTGTTTCAGCCAATACCGTCTTACTATTCCCCATGCAAACTATATATAAACCCGTCCGTTAGTACAACTTTAATAACTTCAGGATATATCTCTAATATTCTATTTGCTTTTAGAGAATTATCCTCTTTTGCTTTGATAAAGGATAGGCTCTATCCGAAACGTCAGCTTTTTATTTTTATTTTGATTTAGATTAATTATTTTTGTTTATTATACCTTATTTTTTATCTAATTTGTATTTTTAATTAATATTTATTATTTATTTTTTTATTTTACAAATACAAATTTTTACATTACCGTAAAAACGCCGCAGCTTATCTAATAAAAAAGTTGTAAAAAATGCCTGTGCGGCTTAACTACCGTTATTTTTTCAGAAACAACGATTTCAGAAAACTGATACTGCTTCGATGTGTTGCAGTTGCATTCCGTCCTGATGGAAATCAAACGAAATTAGCGCATTAATATACATTACAGTACCTTAATATTCCTGTATATACAATGTACAGTTCATTATTTATTATATTTACTGGTATTAACTTTTCATTTGAACTTCCCGTCGCCACTTTATCACATCGAAACAAAGTTGGCCTTCATGGATTGAGAAGTTACATTCGTATTTTTTTTGGCGACGGCAAATTCAAATGAAAAGTCGTATAATGAACTTCAAACTAAATTAGCATATACAGGTAATATATATCACAGAACTTTAATTACCCTGTATTTCCAATGTATAGTTCAATATATATTACATTAATTCACTTTTCATTTGGATTTCCCGTCGCGGAATCCTTATTGGCCCCATTTGGAAGACGAAGTGAAAAAGTGGATTCTGGCCCAACGGGAAGGTGGACAGGCCGTCTCAACTGTAAGCGTACGTTTAAAGGCCAAACAAATTGCTACCGAAATGAATTTGACAGACTTTACCGGCAATCCCACTTGGTGCTATCGCTTTATGGCGAGAAACCAGCTCTCTGTGCGTACTCGCATGACGGTGGGTCAGCGTTTGCCCGATGATTGGGAGAAAAAGGTGGAAGACTTCGTAACCTTCGTAAAATCCAAAGTTGAAGAAGCAAGCGTCGGCTTTTCGGACATCATAAACATGGATGAGGTTCCCATGTGGTTTGACTGCCCTCCGGAAAAAACCGTGGACGTGAGGGGAGAGCACACGATTCCAATTACAACGACTGGACTTGAACACAGTGCGTTTACTGTAGTGTTATCGTGTGCGGCTGATGGCACAAAACTACTTCCATTGGTCATCTTCAAGCGGAAGACTATGCCAAAAGAAATTTTTCCACCGGGGATAGTGGTCTCTGTAAACGAGAAGGGGTGGATGACCGAGGCTGTTATGGTGAAGTGGGTAGAAGAAATACTAAGAAGACGTATAAAAGGCGCATTTTTTAAACCGAAGAACATCTTGATAATGGATTCCATGCGGGCGCATCTGACAGAAGACATAAAGAGAGTTTACAACCGAGCCAGCAACACGATCGCAATCATTCCAGGAGGATTGACAAAAAACTCCAGCCTCTTGACATTTCGGTAAACAAATGTTTTAAGGCTGGCATTCGCACCAAGTGGGAGACGTGGATGTCTTGCGGACCACATGATTACACTAAGTCCGGGCATATGAAGAGGGCAACATGTGCTACTGTTTCAACATGGATCGTGGAAGCCTGGTCGGAGGTTTCTCCATCATGTGTTGTGTCCGGCTTTCGAGCCGCTGGATTGCCTTGCATAAATGATCCTGGAGATGATGATCATGATAAAGGAAATGAAGAAGAAACTACCGGTATTAATCTGCGAGAAGATTACTTGGCACTATTCCATTCGGATTCCGAAGGTTCCGATTTTGAAGGATTTGATTAGTGTAAGATTTTGTAAAACTTAATATTTTTACAAAACTTAATGTTTTTAGACTTTTTTTTTTATTTTTATCTATTTTATTTTTATTTATCATAAATTGCGTTTGAAGTTCATCAGAACAGAATGCCACTTTATCACATTGAAAAAAATTTTCCCGTCGCCAAAATAAATATGAATGCAACTTCTCAATGAAAAAAATTTTCCCGTCGCCAAAATAAATACAAATGCAACTTCTCAATGTAAGGCCAGCAACACTGTTT
>JAHWFO010011444.1:0-15179 GCA_023313115.1 Rhysida immarginata
ATTGAATAGCCGCTTCGCTCGTTTCGATGATTGCCCACCGATAAAATTTGTAATTTAAAGGCGTAAGTAACTTATTTAACGTTGTAATTTTTTTTGTTATAAATTAAGGAATAAAACCATGCAGAACAATAAAAAACATTTTTCACAATCAATAAGTCAGTTCCTATTTTTCAAACAATAGTCGTATTAACATCCTTTCACTTAAGGGAAAGTGACTTTGAAAAGCAAAGAAAATAGGTTTTCATTGTGAATGAAACTGGAAGTGAAAAGATAACTTTTGATGCTTTTATTACTATTGCATCGTCAGCCATAAATAGACATAATGAACATAATGAAATTGTTTGAAAAATAGTAAGTGACTTATTGATTGTGAAAATGTTTTTATTGTTCTCCATGGTTTTATTATTCCTTAATTTATAACCAAAAAAATTTACAACGTTAAATACGTTACTTACGCCTTTAAATTACAAGTTTTATCGGTGGGCAATCATCGAAACGAGTGAAGCGGCGATTCAATATAGCTACCACTAAACCGGAAGTTAGTAGCTGTAAAGCCAGAAAAGTAAGAAAAGCAGAGGGAAAAGTGGGTACAGACTCGCTTTCAGAAAAGTGACTTTTGAGACTTCGCTTTCCTGAAAATTACTTCACTGAAAGTGACTTAAGCAAGATAAGTGAGAAAAGCGAGAAAAGTGAAGAGGTTGTGAATGCAACTAATGTCAATATGTTCGTCATGCTATTTATGGCTAACGCAGTTTTAGATGCAAAAGTAACAAAAGCAGCAAAAGTGATTTTTTCACTTCCGGTTTCATTCACAATGAATGAGAAAGGATATGAATGCGACTATAATAATAATTGGAAAATGGTGTGTGGAGGATTTTTTCACGCCATTACCTCCGATATTGATGCATAAATAAAGAAAAATAGTAAAGAACAAGGAACTGCGCTTTAACCTATGCACACAGGGCATGTTTGATAGCAACAGCTTCCATGTCCATAGTGGCTTAGTGGTTAGAGCATCGGGACAGTAACCAGAAGGTCTGTGGTTCGAGTCCAGGCCGTGGAATATTTTTTACTATTTTTCTCTATTTATTCATCAATATCGGAGGTAGTGGCGTGAAAAAATCCTCCACAGACCATTTTCCAATTATTATTATATAACTGTTCGCCATTTAATAGTGAAAATAGCCATGGTTTGCGAACAAGGAGCTGCGCTTTAACCTATGCACATAGGGCATGTTTGATAGCGACAGCTTACATGTCCACAGTGGCTTGGTGGTTAGAGCATCGGGACGGTAACCCGAAGGTCCCTGGTTCAAGTCCAGGCCGTGGAATTTTCTTTACTATTTTTCTCTATTTACTACTATCTCATACTATCTCCCCTCTAAGTTTGTACATGACGTTCCGGTACACCCTGTATAAAGCAGCACGCAGATGATATACAAGATAGTAATTGCTTCTTGAATTTGAACGTCGAAGAGCAAATACGGTGAATTAAAAGTCATGGGCCCTAGTCAATTAAAGACAATACATTTAAAAAAATATTCCAATGGAGCTAAGAAACTGTAGAGTTCTAGATATGCTGAGAACTTGTTAAAGGGAAAAAACCACACAATCTACAAAGTTATTTTCATATCACGTATGTATATTTCGACAACAACGTCGTCATCATCAGCGTGTTAACAATTTTTTATAAATTGATACAATGAACAGACAATCGAACTGCGAAGTCTACATGTATCTGGATGGAATGGAAACTGTGCTACCTCTGAACTTACCCTACCTCACAAACATCTGAGGAAATACATTGAGCTACCCAAGTGGTCATCCGCAAAATGCGATAGGAAATTGAGATTGACGATAGTCAAAGAAAGGGAGAACAAAAACAGACAAACAAACAAAACAAATTACAACTTCCTGTATTCAGGTAGAAGACGTTGCTAATATCCTAAAAGCTGACATCTAAAAAATGAGCTGACATTTTAATTTTTTAATAAAGCACATTTTTCATTGGAAAATTTATAATATTTTTGCTTTATTAGAAAGTAAAAACATGTTGATTATGTGCAATACAAAACATCTGACAAATAACCACCCCGGCCTTGGCAGCACAAATTCGTTCGTTTGAAGATATTTTCCATAACAAGTTGACAATTGCTGGAAATTTCGGCAATGTTGTGTCGAATTTCATCTTTGAGATTCTCAATAGTTTCCGGTTTATTGACATACACTTTATCGTTAGGATAATCCCATAGAAAGAAGTTTAACGGTGATCAAATGATCTTGGTGGCCAATTTCATCACCTCGCTGCAAACAGTTCTCGTAGAATTTTCACCATTTTTGAAATGAATTTTTACAATTTGTACGCGTTGTTCGATTGTGTAGTTTCGCATAATTTAATTTCAACGTTTAATAATGACAGCATATAAAGGCGCATTTCCACTGAGGCAACACTGAACGACATAACGCATGCTATAAGGGTTGTACAAATGAAAACGAAAATTTGGGTGGGGAAAAAAAAAGACGACGTATAGGATCGTAAGTTTTTGTTTTCAACAATTGCGAAACTCCACGTGCAAATTAAACAATAGATTGCAAGTGTTGCATCACGTGAGAAAGAAAGACAGCTTGCTAGCGCTTCGAAGCTCTGCGAGTGATCGCTTCGTCCAAACAACAAAATGGAATCAACGAAACAGGAACAGAGAGCAGTAATTTGTTTTTGACCACAAACACGGGGAAGGTGATGTTGACCGTGTTTTTTGATTGCAAAGGCCCGATTTTACTGGACTTTCTTGAAAAAGGCACCACAGTTAATGCAGCACGATATGGGGAAACATTGAAAGCACTGCACGCGGCCATCAAATGCAAGCGTCCTGGACTTCTTACAGAAGGAGTGCTTCTCCCCGACAACGCGCGTCCTCAAACCTCGAAAGCAACGGTAGACCTCATCAACTGGGAAGCAATGCAGCATCCACGTTACAATCTAAAGGCGTAGAAATTGGGAAGTGGACTGATGACTATCTTAGGACTTTCCCAATAACATGGTGGGGTCGTATTACACTGGCAACAAATGATGAAGTGTAGTGCTCATCTTGAAAAGAACCTTCGATTTCCAACATCCGTGTTCACCAAGGCTAGATTCATTAAGACTAATGTCATCCCAGTTTTAACTTCAAAATGCCTATTCACCTTGCCTTTGGCTGAAGATCTTCGGAGGCTCAAGAGCCAAATTGTGGACTACGTGTGGGGGAATTCCGTTCGTCATCATCCTCTACGAGCAGCGTTCTTCTTCATTCCCTTTGAGAGAGGGAGGCTGGGTTTACCGGATATTAAACGTTATCTTATTGCAGCCAGATTGGCTACTCTGATACAGGTATTCCTTATCCCTCCCCCTTTGTGGGCGAATATTGTTTTTTCACACCTTCGGTTTTTCTTGAAGGTGAATAGGCTTCCATAATTATGCATCAATTTCAACCTAAGATATATACGACCTTTTCTTTGGACTTTCCTACACGTTTTACGCCAGCTAGAGCCACAGTGTCACAACAGTTTGTGAGCAAGAGCGCGTGCAATCGTAGTCCCCGGCACAATGAGGCATCTGCTTCTAATTCTATTTCCCAGGGGCCATCTATTGTCAATAGTTTTATTATTAATAATAATATTAATGTCTCTAATAAGCGAAAAGAGCATGGTCGTGGCAATAGATGGCAGAGCAAAAACCCTGTAGCTGGAAATAAGACCAAATTGCGCGACAGCGCGATTTTTGAGAGAAGGGAGAGGCGCAGGAAACGATCGGACTTGCGAGTCAAGCCAATTTGTGTGGGAAATAGAAACTGTGTTCTATTGGCTCCTTCGAGAGTGGAAACTCAAGCATTCTGGCGTCGGATGGACTTTTGAGCTTGATAGGAATAAGAGTGCCACCACAAACTGCGTTATCTAATGGTTCTGTAACTGTTACTTTAAATTCAGGATACGATAATGAAATTGGCAACCGGCCGGCGCGAGCAGGAGCTCACGCTGAAAACTCCGTAAACGTCGAGGAACGACATGCGGTCGACTCCACAGTGGATTTTCTGACGGAACCGGCTAGCAAGGAGCAGTAGAGACCAGCTTCGTTGGCGGACGTTTTCCTCGAGTTCATCCTCTGGCAACTCTACTCGACTCCACGACTTGGATTCATCGGCAACCTGGTGCTCATTATAGGTTTGCCTAGACCAACGTTATGACAAGAGAACGATCATACGTACCGAGATGCCCCAGCATGGACATTGGTCGCCCCGTGAGGCATACCAGGATTTCTATATGAAGATTTGGATGCCTACTACATTTCTCAGAGGTAAGCTGGCTCACTTTGAAGTTCTCTTTAGCTCTCATGATAAATTTCACGGCCGCGACTCTCCCGCGCCATTTCTCTAGCCAAAACTAGCCTTCGCATGTGCTTATGCTTTTCTATTATTTTTGTTACAGGACTAGCAGCAGCTGTCCCTGAATATAAACGCATAGCGTCGCTGTGAATTAGGAAGAGAGTCCTATACTGTAGTGCCTAACTTACAAGACCCCGGAGTCAATCAGAGGAATATTTGAACTGAATTATATCTTTATACATCACCTTTTTCCGCGCCTTAAGCGCTTCATTATTAATCACTCTTGTACAAGGAGCGAATCTGAAATACGCTCTTATTGTGATCACTCGTTTTCTGCGAGTACCTTATTGTATACCTGTATGCAAGCGGTGCGGGTTTTTCTTAATGTAAGCTTCAAGTGGCTTTATTTTTGTACAGGGGCATTTCTGTCTCTTCTTCTACGCAACTCCTCATGTTAGAGGATGCGCATGGAGACTCTTTGTGGGTCCTTTTCACTTCTGCGAATTTTTAGCAAGGTATTTGTTTCTATATGTTAACTTAATAAATATTGAATTCATATGACTACAATGCTGTCTTTATTTTATATTAACCTCTTCTACACCAGTGACGAACATGCGTTCATCAAGCTAGACCCTCTGTTCAATACCATGACGAACATGCATTTGTCATTTTCAGTTATTAATTCTATTAACAAAATTAAAACGTGGTTTTTCAGGAATGAAAGAGTAAAATCATTTGGAACAGTTTATTCTTTTATGGGTCCATTTTCCTGCCGATAGATGGAACCATTGCGTTTATTCTTTGTTTGCTGATTTCAACACCGTTGTATGTTGTATTTGCACAGTAAGCAATAATGCTTTTGCTCCTTTTTTGTAAAAAATGGATGATTATGATTATGCTGATGCAAGTCATGATGCCGAAGATCCTGATTTTGAAATAAATATTGATTCTGAAACAGAAATATTCTTACAAAATCGTACATGACGAATGCATGTTCGTCATTGGTTTGCCAGATAATACATAAAATCTGGTCCTGGGAGGTATCCTTCAGAATTTAGGCTGGCTACGAAGAGGTTAATAATTTATTTCCACTGCGCTACTTAGTATATGTGACAGCTTTGTAGTCATATTATTCTTTAAAACCCTTCTGGTATCAGAGCACTCCCTTCCTGGACTGTTGAGATTTTGGCATCTGGTACGCACTCAAAAAAATATATTTCCTGCTTTTCTCAGCTTCTGGTTGACTCGTGCAGCGAGCGCGTTTAATTATTGACATTTTAATTTTTTTTCTTTACCCTGTCTAGTGGTTATCTAGCTCTTCTAGTTTGCTTCTCTCGCGGCGTTTCAGTACTTCTGGGTAAGCTGCGTTTAGTACTTGGGGCTTAGTTTAAAAAAATATTTTTTGTCGTGTTTGCGAGTTTACATAAACTTTATAGCGATTCTGCGCTTTGTTTTCTGGTTTCACTTTGCTTTTGTTGGAGGGGTTTGGCGCTTTGTAGCCATATTATTCTTTAAAACCCTACAGCATCAGTATGTTTCTTTAACGTTTTATGAAGCGCATCGAACAGCAGCAGGTTCTGTTCTGTTTGTTACAACGGCTGTCGCAGGCGATCATGAGCAAGCAGCAAAAAGAAGCTAGTACTGAATAAGTTATTTATAACATCCTGTCGCAAATGTCCTACAATAAACAGGACATTTATCGGTTTAATAAGTGCTATAAGAAATTAGCCGATCATGGGGAACACCAGTTGGTTAATTGTATACTAAAGCATTTCCAGCGAACATTCGCATCATTTTACAAGAGAAGGCACCTAATAAATTAGATGTTGCCATGCAATGTACCGAGTCATTACTGGATTGAACGGAAGCTGACGAGGTAAGCTACTGTAATAAGGCGCGTAGGCCAAAATAAGCAATCCAGCGATTTGAAGCACCAAGAAGTGAGTGCGTCGCTTGCCGTGTTTCATACTACTTATATTAATGACCCCCAATTACTAGAGCAAATAAAAGGGAGTTATATAAAAGATCCCTTCACAAAAGAGTGCATCCGCAAGCTTACGCCACCTTACTTTATGGAGCAAGGGCTACTGTATAAAAGAACAGCTCACAAAATTAAGCTCGTGATACCTCAGGTATGCAGGATCACCGATGCTGTTATTACGTCTTTACACAGCGAACCCACTGCAGGCCACCTAGGAATTTTCAAGACGATTACGAAAGCATCTAACATGTATAAGTGGGTAGGTCTCGTGTCCGACATCACGAAGTTTGTCAACGCCTGTGAGGAATGTCAGGCTAATAAGGTATTATGGCAAAAGCCATTTGGTAGCCTGCAACCTTTGGAAGTGCCACCTTAATGTTGGCATACGGTGATGCTGGATTATGTCATGCCCCTCCCTCACACAAAAAGAGGACATGACACCCTGCTCACCGTAATGGATAAACTTACAAAAAGGGTCAGACTACTCCAATGTCATATAGCCATTACAGCCAAGGAAACCACGTGACTTTTAGTTGACCAGGTGTTTAAAATACACGGATTTCCTCAGGCCATAGTCTGGGATAGGGGTGTGCATTTCCAGTCTGCAGTATGGAAGAACATCTTCAAAATCCTGGGCACTACTCTGAAGTTCACCAGTGTGTACCATCTGTAATCGGATGGAAAATCTGAGCGGACGAATCAAACAGTTACCCAAACACTCAGGAACTATGTCAATATTGACAAAAACGATTGGGACGAGTTTCTGATAGCAGCCAAGATCGCAATTAACTCGGCTGTGTCAGAAACTACCAAGATGTCGCCGTTTTATTTAGACTTGGGGCGAGAAGTTCATATTCCCTCTTCGCTCAATAAGTATGCGGGACGGGCATCTCATGGTGACTCATTTGTTAAACACCTTTCTCGTATGCTTAGACTGCTAAGATATTAACAGAGCCAGCCAGTGCTTAAATAAGAAGGAATTTCACAAGCGTCATACAAACTGTAACTTAAAAGTAGCAGACGAGGTCCTAGTTAGGGCCAAGCTCTTGTCGCACTTCAAGCACAAGAAAGGGTATAAATTATTTAACAAATCTCTAGGCCCATTTAGAATTGTGGAAATCATTAATAAAGTGTCAGCCAGGGTGCAATACCTCGTAAGTGGGGGGGGGGGGGGGGAATAGGGTGGTCCATTGCTCCTTCTTAAAAAGATTTAAGAGGAGAAAAAAAGAACCTCCCAAGCCGCCAGGCCTGATCCTTGACCCGCAATTCAGCAACGTTTACAAAGTGCAAGAACTTTTAGACGTAAGAGGCAAAAAGCCACGGCATCATTTCCTTGTTAGATGGGTAGGCATCATTTCCTTGCAAAAAGCTGTTATTACTATTTTCGCCAATTGATAAATATGGTTCCACAAATGAACCATTTTGAAAATAGTTGTAATTGATACAATGGCACGTGCTCTAATGATACCCATATGACACCCTCAAAAATTTTCAATGATATGATATGGCATGTTATATATCAAACAATTTGGAATGATGTGTCATGAATGAATATAACGTAAAAAAAATGATAATCTAAATTAGTTCAAAGTAACCTGGTTTAGTGGAACCATTAGGGTTCATTGGAACAATCAATGCTAAAATATGGCATGTAATATATCAAACTACTTGGAATGATGTGCCATGAATGAATATAATGTAGAATTAATGATTATCCAAACTGGTTCAAAGCTACCTGGATAATCATTGAACCAGTTTATCCATTAATTCTACGTTATATTCCAATGAACCAAAATGGTTCCACTAAACCAGGTTACTTTGAACCAATTTCGACTATCATTAATTTTAGATTATAATCATTCATGACACATCATTCCAAGTTTTTTGATATATAACATGCCATATCTTATCATTGAAAATTTTTGAGGGTGTCATGTGTATCATTAGAGCACGTGCCATTGTATCAATTACAACTATTTTCAAAATGGTTCATTCGTGGAACCATATTTATCAATTGGCGAAAATAGTAATTAATAACTGGTAAGGGAGAATGGGGGTAACAGGAACGCTTTTTTACAGCTTTTTGCAATTGGTAATGAAAAGTTAATGAAAAGATTATTTTTTCATTTGATAACTACATTTTTTCATTTGAAAACTACATTTTACCAATTGCAAACTACATTTTACCAATTGCAAAAAGCTGTAAATAAGTAAACAAATAAATAAATAAATAACGTAAGGATCCGGGGGATAAAGATTATGAAAAATGGGCGAATTGATAATTTGGATAATTTAGAATAAAGACTGCGCCTCCTAATTATAATATTAGCCAATTAATGTTTATATATTTATCCCACTTACATAACTAAAACCTTTCCGCATCAGGTTCGGCCAATGAGGAGAGAATCAGGGCACTCAATGCAGTAATAACAATTAAAATATAAAATTTATTGGAACATTCAACAAGAATTTATAAAACAAATAGTAATTTGGTAAATCAATATTAAATGGGTTCTTTAGAAATTTAAGAATGAAATTTTCAAACAAATGGATATCAAATTCTAATGATCAGAAATGAAAATAATTTAAATTAAACAAAAAATCAATTTTATTTATTTACACAACTTCAGTGACGTTAAGCAACATCAGACACGGCTAGTCACTGGATGGGCTACTCATTAGTGACTCAGTGACTCCCCCCAGCTGCTGTGACCATCATACAGCAGTCGTTGATCCAGATCCATCCAGAGACCAAACTCGTCGGCCTCAGGCCATACAGGCCCTGGATGGACATATTGGATTACGATAAATTAAAAAAAAAAAACTGAATAAAAAAATTGAATTTGTATCAAAATGTATCAATTAAGGTAAATGTAGATCAATGATGACTAAATATAATTTCAATGTAAAATTTTGGTAATCAATCGGAATTCTGTATAATAATCAACATATCAATTTCTAGGTATGGACAGATAAATACTACGAGATAATGATCTGTAAAATTGATAATGATGGTGAACATAAACTAAATTGGTTTCTGTGAATCTAAATTCAAAGAGTGAATCAATGTGTAAGAATGTTTAAGTAAAAGCCTTATGCCTTATGTGTAAATCAAATAGCTAAATGGATAATTTCTAAGGTAACAAAAGAATTTAAACAAAATGGATGCTTAACTACTCAATTCTTTTAACATTAACAGATAAAGAAATGTTTCTAAGATTTAAGTGGCAAATTGAACTAGTCTGTTTTGAAACAATTTAACCTTTTATGGAGAGTACGGGAATGAAACGCTCTAAGAATAAGTTAATACTTCAATTTAACATGTACTCTGTCCTTCCCACTATGTAACTGTGCTAAATGTTCCGTTCCCAAATACTAATTAAAACAAGAGTGTGTAAGAAAAGAATGGCCATTGAGATATGAATAAATGTTAGCTCTACTGTATCTTCTCAATCTGTCCGCTACGACTCGGGTCTCGCTCAGGGACGTCTGCTGTGGTGGTCTCGTCCAGCGACGTCGCTTGGGGGGCTCGATGGTGGATTCCTTCTCCGGCGGTGCAACTGTGTACCTTTCGGGGCTGGTTACGCTTTCTCGGACCAACTCTGACAATTTACGAACTATTAAATTGATTTAGCAGGTGCTCTATTGTGTGGAACTCTTTAACAATTCTCGAAACGAGCGAAATTAAAACATAAATTTGGTGTGAAATGAAAACTTCTAAACCTTAAAAGTGAATTCATTCTAACTTTTGGAATTTCTCATCTAGGATCGTAAGATACACCACATGAATGCCGAATTGAAGCTAAAAATTATGAGTAGCGACGCCGTACACCCGCCTACTAGGAAAGTGAAACTTCTACTGATGTCTTTTTCACTTGGAATGTCTGACAAAACAGATTTGAGTTCGATAGTCGATCAAACGTTCGAAAACGCTGGTCACCCTCCAAAAGAAAAGTGAATCTCTTGTCAATCAAGGGTTTAGAAGCACCCATTGTAACTGTTTTCAAGTTGTCCGAATTTCATCACCCACGTGACAATTAGTTCACATCTGGCTATCTTCACAGTTCAAGGTTCCTTCTTTGTTTGTCTCTAAATCATTCTACCCTCTTATCTCCTGTCTCGAATTCGATCCAATACCCCTGGGTCCTTGAACAAGAGTCAACCAACCCAACACAATAAGGTGTAAAATGAATCCTTACTTTCCCCTTGCTGACAACTCTAAAGTGACACAGAATAAGCAGTTCTTAACTCAGTTCTTATCTTCTTTAATTAACTTAAATAATATTTTTATTTAATTCTTCACTAGGCTAAATTCTGGTCAAAATCTTTCAAGAATTCTAAAATTGAATTCCAATAACAATCATTAACGCGAGTAACAATCAATTCATTTAAATAATTAATTTAAATACGACGTCTAAATTCTAAATCTGGATATTAAATCGTTCCCAAAATCTTACAATAAATAAGTTAGAAATAACCTGGTAATATGTTCGTGCTTTCCTCACAATGGGCAATGGATCCAAAACACTCAATAAAAAGCCATCCCATACGATGAGCCTATCTCGATATAATGATACAGTCTGAATGGGACCGCCAAAAATACAACGGCCACCAAAAACTGCAACGGCCTTTAGAATAGCATATTAGGAACTTCGGCGTGTTTGTCAATAGGACTGCTTTCCATTAAATTACATATCAATCGGCATGCATTATTTCTCGAAGTAATCAGTGGTTGGTAAAAGCTACATAATCTTGGTAAACATATCGTGAACTACCACAAAATTTCTATCGCTTGAAATGATGGGAAAATGCCATTTCTTAATTCGGTTTTTCTTAAGAGATCTTCTTTCCCTCCTCACTTTTAATGGTTTGCTGGGTCGAAATATTTTGGGATATATAGGGACATATCATTATTAATTTACTCATTACACTGTACACTCAAAAATCATTGACTGCTAAGTTCATTCTCAGTGAGAAAAATGCTAGTGATATGGGCGTTTATCAGCTTCCTAGAGGCTTTCCTTTGAATGTGGCACCACTGATCGTCGACTTAGTATACCCAGAATGCCTCGTTAAGAACGCTTTACATAATATCCTACTATTGTATAATTCCTAATTAGAAGTTTATTCTGCCTAATATTGTATCTTTGAATTACCATCAAGAAACTGCACTTTTAGCCTCTCCACGATTTTATTGCAGCTTCTATGAAGTTTTGCATGCTTAGCATCTTTTCCACTATTTGTGAAAGGATTAACGAATACTAATTGTAGACAGTGTTCTCGCAAATAGACTTTCTTCTATTGGCAATTTTATCTTGAGGAAATACTCAATTATGTAAAATATTGGTTCATTTTCTTTATATGTTACTTACCGGTCCATTTTACTCAGCTAGAAGTAGTGCTCACCACGTCAAGCCAGGCTGAATTTCACTTGATAGGAACCTATTAATAAGTAATTTCATTGCAGTAAAAACAAGTCTTGTAATTATAATAGTAATTTTTGGGCGATTGTGTAGAGAAGGCACACAAGCTGACACGAAGCAAATGAAATTTGGGCCGGTCATTCATTTCCTACGTTCTACATTCATTTTAATGCTTCTAGATGATTATATTATGTAGAATCTTTTTACGAGGAAGCTTAGAGCCCTCCAGTTAATGAAATGCAGCTCCTAATCAAAATATTAGAATCATGAGTAAATTGTAGTTTACTTGTAAGTTAATATGTTACTTTGTTCGTAGATATTGAAAGTGATTTCTTTTTAGTAATAATGTGCCTAAATAATTCAGATTCAAGGTCTAAATTAAATATTCAAGAAAAATTTAACTTCCATTCAGAAAAAAAAGAAGCTGAAATCGCATAATTAGAATACGAAGTTTCACTGGTTCAAAATATTAGAATCATTTTCTCATGGATCCTTTAAATAGATTGTTCGTAGAACATTCAAATTGGAGAATGAATTAATAATTATATTCGTTATAAAAGTCATTCGGAATATTATACAGGGTCGCGACATATTAATATGACCACCTCTCCTTGAACATGTTGGAACGTCCTATGGTATGCAGATGAAAAATCATTGCATATCATTATAAGCTGACAACAGCAGACGTGTAATAGCATCCGTTAACACGGCAATTGTCGCCGTCATGGGCAGAGTAAGTGACCTGTCGGACCTCCAAAAGGGCATGATCATTGGCTATCGGGCCAAGGGGGGCAGCATTTCAGAAACGGCCACCTTTGTGAACTGCTCTAGGGCTGCCGTTGTGAAGGTGTACCGCGACTGGACGAACCAGACAGTTTCGAGCAACCGAACAGGTAACTGTGGGGCCCCACAGGCCATCGATCCTACAGGCGAGCGTCTGTTACGACGCCTGGCCAAGACCAATCGGCGTGCCACTGTTGAGCAATTGACACAGCAAATGAACAGGGGGCCACTAAGCGTGTCAGCACCAAGACAGTGCAACGATCCCCCTTGAGGTTAAGGCTCCGGAGCAGGCTTATGGTAACAGCACCCATGTTGGCAGCTGTGCATCGCCGAAAACGCCTCCAATTCGCAATGGACTATCGCCATTGGACCTCGGACGAGTGGCAAAGGGTCGCTTTCTCTGACGAGTCGCGGTTTCTGGTGAACAGAGTGGACGGACGATGGAGAATTTGCCGGGAAGCATCTGAGAACAGGCATCCCGACACCATCGTTGGCAGACAACAGGCTGGTGGGGGAGGTGTGACTGTTTGGGGGATGTTTTCGTGGTATGGTTTGAGTCCACTGATACCGCTGGAGGGTACACTGAATGCTGTTCGTTACATGACGATCGTCGCAGACCAGATACACCCCTTGATGTCGACAGTGTTTCCTCAGGGTGATGGCACCTTTCAACAGGACAATGCTCCCTGCCATACTGCCAAAATTGTCCACAACTGGTTCGACGACCATGAAGATGAATTCAAGCTACTCCCATGGTCACCAAACTCCCCGGACTTCAACTCCATTGAACATTTGTGGGACCATCTCGATCGCCATGTCCGCAGCTGGACCCTCCACCACGCATGGTGATGGAATTACGGATGCACTGATCGCCGAATGGTCCCAGATGCCTGCAACCACCTTCCCAGGACTTATTGACTTTCTGCCACGTCGACTAGCTGCTGTACTTGCCGCCAAAGGTGGATATTCCGGATACTAGCAGGTGGTCATATTAATGTGTCCCGACCCTGATTACAGGGTCGAAAAGCTGATATTTCTGTCGCTACTGAAGATGTTATCATCGCTCTTTATCATCAAAAATTGATACAATGGAAAATTGCTACACAAATCAAATGTTTGCAAGCAACTAAATGTAGAGTCTTGAAAAGATGCCAGTATGGTACGTCACATTCGAACAACGGCCACAAAATTGGAAGAAAATTGTCTACAACGCTCCGAGATAATAGGAGGTTAAAAGACATCGTTAGAAGAATCGCTTCTGGAGTGTCAGACATCTTCATGCACCTTGGAGTCAGTGTGGGGTGCATTTATCTTGTTCAACACCGAGACAGTCGTAAAATGCTTCGTCTAAGCAGCGTCAAGGTCGCGTGAATTGGTGCAAAGAACGACTTCTCCGGGGTCAAGATGATTGGAACCGTCTTTTATCCATAAATGAATCTGTATTCTCTGTCTGCCAAGAACCGCATGTGTGGCGTTCGCCACCATATTACAGGTGTTGTCTGGTGTAGCTTCTCTACACAATTACGTTATGAGTAAGTTGATATTTTGAAAATTATTTTTAATACGCCTTTAATATTCTCTTTGCCCATTCTATGAATTGTACGCCACCCTTGTACAGTTCATCAGCGATTTTTTAACGTTTCTATTCTAACGGTTTCTGTTCTTTTCTAAGGGTGTTTAACGATTTCAGAGGGTTTTTGTTGGGTTTTTTTCCCCAAAGGTGCCTCCCCCCCGCCCCGCTCTCTAACGTCAATTAATTGTCTCCTTTCTCCCTAACGTCAATTAATTGTCTCCTTTCTTTCAATTAATGAATGAGCCGCCACATTCATAAACATGGCTGCTGGTGGGGGAAGTGACTGGTAGCAAGGTGCATGGCACATGCGATCGAACATCGATGTCAGGTTTCGATGTTTAAAGAAAATCTCTATAGTTAAGAAAAATTAATTCAAGCTTTCTACAAGTTCATACAGTTTATCAGTTTCTACAGTTTATCAGTAATCAAGAATCATCGATAGACTGTGTTATAAATGTGAAAAGCCACCCCCACCAGCGGTCACATTTATGAATACGGCCAATTAAACGCAGCGTTTGTTAGTTTTAGGGCCGTATTCAGAATGAGCACTAATGCTCTTGTTCAAGACCATAGTTGAATACAAATTCCATATTATTGAATATTATTGAATTAACAAGAGTTTGAGCGCTCAAGCTGACACACTTGCTACTACTAGAATGAGTGTAAGCAAGAGCAATAGTAAGAGCATATGCTCACTTGCTTATTCAGTATGCTTACTTATGCCGTATTCAGAATGAGCGCTCATACTCTTGCTCAAAACCATTGTCGAATCCTTCAGAATGAGCGTTGAGTAGTAGCATGAGCAAAGGCATGGAGCGAAGAGCAATTGCTCTTGAATAGCAATCCTGGCAAAAGTATCTGATAAACATGTTTGATTCCATGATAACAGTTCATCTGCCAGTAATAAGTTTCCTTGACTTCCATCACGAATCGTGTTTAGAAGCATGTAATAATGAATTATTTTGAACGATAATTCGCTATTTTGCGAATGTTAAAATGCATTTTTCAAAATAAAAAATGAATTGGTAGGATTGCTTCTAACCTAACTGCAAATATAG